>JAUUDZ010354957.1:0-27946 GCA_032361705.1 Panulirus versicolor | reverse complement strand
CCCTCACAACTCCACCTTACCCCGTCTCAGGCCTCCCTCCTCCCTCCCTCCGGCAGCCGCCTCTGAGTCACTAACTCTGCTAAATAATAGAGCATTCCAGGTGTACATAACGCGTTCGTTGTTGACGGGACAGGCGTCATGCTTCACCCTGCTTCCTAACACCCGTTGGTTTTGCAAGGGTGGTGTCTGTTTACTTCGTCCGTTTCATCTAGCAGAGGTGTACATATGTACGTACATTGTCAACAGCTAGAGATGAGTATGTGTGACAGTGACCGAAGGGTTTAATATTTCAGGTTCGATTTGCGATACCAAAGATCGAAGGCACTGTATACTGCAGGGGCTACCTGACAGAAGCGCTATTGGTTACAGCGACGACTGAATTACGAACTTCAAGTAAACTGACACAGCTGACATGGAATCACACCCATATTAAGCACAGAGATGATTATTCCATATTACATCAATTGCTAATCAAGTATAGATATACCAAGAACATTAAACGACCAAGGAATTTGCTGTTAACGATTGTTCACAGCAAGGAGGAGAATATGAAGAAAAAATGAAAACTGATAATGATAAACACATAGGAGCTTCTTTTACAAAATGAGATTCTGCAATAGTTTAATAGATATAGGGAAAAACGTAGACCGTCTAAAGCTTTGCAATTCAAAGATAATCCTCTGGTTAGGTTAGGTTTGGTTAGGTTAGGTTTGGTTAGGTTAGGTTTGGTTAGTTTAGGTTAGGTTTGGTTAAGTTAGGTTTGGTTAGGTTTGGGGATACGATGCCCTTCACATTTCCATGAGAGGAGATGAATCTCTCCATCACTAACCAGGTGACTGAAGACGAGGAAATGAATCTCTCCATCAGTAACCAAGTGACTGAAGACGAGGAAATGAATCTCTCCATCACTAACCAGGTGACTGAAGACGAGGAAATGAATCTCTCCATCACAAACCAAGTGACTGAAGACGAGGAAATGAATCTCTCCATCACTAACCAAGTGACTGAAGACGAGGAAATGAATCTCTCCATCACTAACCAAGTGACTGAAGACACTGCTCTTGTCAACGGTATTTGGTCCGCCCGTCTGTCCATAACTTGTTAGATTTGCTCCGGCCATTGACTGGATATATTAGTGAAATGGTAGATATACGTTTTGTCAATCTTTATTCAAAACTTCTTACTCAAACATAATCAGAAACTGTGTCGTGAAGTTATAAGTACATGATGATTTAGCATGGACAGCTGATTTCATAGTGGGCATTAACAAGGTCATCGTAAGTGATAACAGTTATCACTCTGAATGTCCCCCAGGCACAGGCTAATTTGAGTCTATCATTCATCGTTATTTTCCTTTTTTTGCCTCGCTGTGCTATTTTCTAAGTCGTTCCTCTGTCTTCATTTAATGATCAAGGACATCTTATATTGTGCATGTCGTAATCTTTAACGTGAATTCAGTGGTTGTCTTCATTATAATGAGCCTTCTGGTGATGATCTTAACTCAAATGATACCTGGGTCTTTCATGGTACGGGTTAGTATTACACAAAATACCTGCTTGTAAGTGTACGTCAAATTGTTTGCTCCCTGAAGGCTTTGGTTCAATGGCTAATCACTTGCCTAAAATTCAACGATGTAAACGCGCTGAGAGGCTCTCAGCAACCATTTCTTCGGTCCTGGAAGTAATTCGAATAATATTGGCACATTTACGATCATATTACACATGGTCGAGTCCGGAGAATCTAAGGGTAATTCGATGAGAGCGCGCCATCGACACTGCTCCTCCCTCCAAAAGAAATGGTTTGAATGATCGAAGAGGAACAACTGACGACCATTGGTCTCTTTCATTACATGGAGGCCAGTGTTATGTTGTGTGATCTGCTTTAGTCACACTATGTGGTGAGTGACCTGATCGGTCTGTTTAAGTCGCGCTGTTTGAACCAATGGTTTTATGAAGGGCCTTTTCCAGTGCGGGGTCTAATTAAGGTATATGGCGTGGGTTTGGTAGAGTTAAGTGAGCCTCATGAGTTGTGTGTGGTCTGTCAGAAGAATCACACTCTGCGCCAACGCTGATGGTGTTCAGCTGAGCCGCCGGTGCTGATGATGGAGAACTTTATCGACTATGTGGTCTGCTTGAGTCATACTGTGTGGGACGATGGTGCTAAGAATTACTTAAGTGTTTATTTTAGTCAAGTTACATAATGTATAAGCCGGTGGTGTTGAGCAGAGAGCAAAAAAAAAATCAAATCGTGGGTGTTTAATTTCTTGTAAACACATCATAAGCTGGTGATGTTAAGAGCAAAAATATCAAATTATGGGGGTCTATTTCTGAGAAAACTGTACGCCCCCGCCAATCGATATTGCCTGGGTTCCAAGTGCTGACTGGTTCGCCCTGTTAGTGACTGCTCCTGTGTGACGCGTTGACGTTACCTTCGTATTTTATGAGCCAACGATTCCAGTAATTCGTGTCTTGGTTTTTATGCTCGCTTGTACTGTACGCTCTGTTGCAGATGATACATCTGTTTTTGATGCACAGTGACGCTTGCTCCATTCAGGTGATTGTCTGTTGAAGAGGGGATCATAAGGATGAGTCGTCTGTGGTAGAGGGCGTCGGGATGTGTGACCCAGCTGTTGAGTCGTGTGTGGATCCGACCGGAGCGTGAGGTTAGCTTCGAGTGGGAGGGAGAGGCTGAGAGAGGTGTAGAGAACATGGGTGACCTCTAGGCTCAGGAGCAGGACGGAGAGGAAGAGGTAGCAGAAGACGAGGAAGTTAATGGAAGGCGCCGCCTTCCCGTAGACCTCGCCAACCTCACGCACCGACATCACCAACATGTCGACTCTCGCGTTCATACGACTATCACTAAAACTGTCCAGTCTCTATATTACATCATTTTCCTAAAGCACCGGGAGTTGATCACTGAGATCTGTTGTGATCTGGTACCTGTCTTTAAATATTTCTAGTGTTTTCATATCGCTTCTCAGCCACTACACTAAAACTACTACACTCATCATGCTATTTCCTGCAACAGATTGGAATCTCCTGAATTTCCTGACTGTCTGACACAAAGATCTTACACAATCATATATAATCAATCGACCACCAAATCTCGTTCAAGGTACCTGTTGGGCATCGGTCTCTGGTATTGCGTGTCTGACCTTGTATTTATCTCAAATAATCTTACTGAATAGAACAGTGTTTCGGATAAACAGTTTATTTTCTTATCGTTACTATCACAATGGCGATTCCCTGCAGAGTTTCTGAGAGATCAGGATAGTGACTAGCAGGTGTGCCCTTGTGGTGGGCTGATCTCCGCGACGGGTCCTGAGGCTCCAACCTGAAAAAGGGAACGAGGCTACATCAGCACCGGAGCACAGCTACAATTTCGTCTGATATTTCGTGATGACACTGAATGTCCTTCATACTTCACCGTAGTTCTGGATTTTACATACAATGCTAAAGTCTAGCAATATGGAAGGAAATATTCATAGATGAAAAGATAGTCAGACGGATAGAGATTAACAGAAATGGAGACGTTTATAAATAAAAGAAAACGTTAAAAAAAATGAAAAAGAGAGGGAAGGTGACAGAGATTAGGCGAGCAAATACATTAACAAAAAATATTTTATCCTCTAAGAATAGCTTGAGCACATTTTAGCGACCAGTTCCCTTCCCATAGGTTAATGAATGAAACTTGTCCATGTTAATAAAATCAAGAGAAAGATAGCAATAAGAATTCTGTTTTCAAATAAGACGTGACCGGAGAGCGGTTCTTCCCGTAAAATCATGAGAGGTATGAATATACAGATCTTCCTCTTCTCAACATTGCCTCTAATGTTAATACGTACACACAAGCACCCGGTACGATATTTTGCTATTGTTAATGTTTCTATGTACTGCACAAGGAAGGAACACTGACATGTTAAAGAAACATGATAAACCGTAATTAAAAACAAAACATGCAGAGTAATTCAAACAGCAATAGACCCTTGGGTTCTTTCGAGGCTGTTTGTTATAGGGGAAGATATCAGAAACTCACAGATCAGTGTGGCAAAAGTTAGAAGGTGTACATATAATCAAAAGAAAATAACTTGCAAATTGTCAATGTGACTAAGGAGGCGCACTTAATGTAAGTCGTAAACTTGAAGTGAAATACTTATCAAGTCTGTGCATAAATGTAGCTATAGTTCAGCTTTAAACCTCTCTAACTGGCCAATCGTTCCTTATGTTAACAATCCTGTTGAAAAAAAGTACTTTGCCTCAATCGAGGTAAAACATTTACCCACGTGTTTGTATCCATTATTGAAAGTGAAATCAGACGAACCAAGTCAAGTAACTCGATAGATCAATGTTATTAGAGCCTTTGATAACTCTGAATACTTGTATCAGATCCCCTCTTAGCCTTCCGCGTTCGAAGCTAAATAGATTCAAGTCTTGCTCTCGAAGGATTTGTTTCTCATTCCGGGAATCATCTAGGTAGCTCTCACCTTTCCGTATTATTTTTCCTTTTTTCTTGTAGGGTGACCAAAACTGAAAACAATAAACAAGATGGGGACAAACCAATGAATTGCGGAGTAAGTATGATTTCCCTGGACTTCGATTCGAAGGCCCGACTTATGAATCCAAGACTTTAGTCCGCACTTTTCATGGGTTATTTGGTTTTGTTAAGCCCGAACCTCTTTCCTTAAATACCCTTTACAGTTCAACAGAATTCATACTGTAGCTTGCCATTAGTTTTCGCTGCCGATATGTAAAACTTTTCGCTCATCAATATCAAAATCAATTTGCCATCTCTGAGCCCAGTCCATCGGTTTTAAGTTGCCGACGTTCAAGTTCATTTGTAAGTTTATTTCTCATCTTCGTATTATCAGCATATTTTGATGTCTTGCAATGTAGCCCATTATCAATATCATTAATATATATGAGGAAGAGAACCGGTCCCAAGACTGAACCTTGTGGCACACCACTTGTCCGACTCTCCTGATGCTTGACCATTAATCACAAATCTTGCTTTACGGCCAGTCAACCAACTGTTAATCCACCAAAGTACAACTTCATCAATGCCATGTGACTTTAATTTTGCTAGTAACCTTTGATGCGAAACCTTACCGAAAACTTTTTGAAAATCTAGATGGATGACATCAGCTGCTTTACTTCCGCCGTACATGTTGATTATATCATGAAAGAAATCATGCAAATTTATCAGGTATGAGCGATTTCGTTGAAAACCACGCTGAAAATCGTTTATTAAGTGGTGGCCCTCTAAATTATTTGCAATTCAAATGATGGTTTCCACAAGTTTTCCAACTACAGACGTTAATATAGTTGGACAATGATTTCCGTGCTGTGAATGTTACCTTTTTTGAACATCGGTGTTACGCTGGCAAACTTCCATTTATCTGGGACTTTTCCCGTAACAAGTGACTTATTGAAAAGGGCAGCCAAGAGCTTAACTACCTCATTTTTCGACTCTTTCATCGTTCTTGGGTGAATATCATCACGGTCTCCCGACAGCATCTCTTCAGCTTTTACATTACTTTAATGAAGAACGTTCTCCTCTCTTATCAGTGAAACTGGATTCAAGACATGGGTTGTGTCTTCGATCGTATAAGTAAGAAAGTCATTTAATATTCTTGCCATGGTTTTATTGTCTTGAACCAAACTACCGTTTCTGTTATTAATGGACCTATTGACTGGTTAATAACTCTTGCTTCTAACATAACTATGAAAACTCTCCAGGGTTTCTTTTGCTATTTTCAGCAAAATACGTTTCATCGTGTTTACTTTGTTTACATAACTTACTCTATCATGTTAGCTATTGGTCTCTTTGAACTTATGAGACACTTTCTTCAACAGGCACCCCTCTTATTTCACCATTTAACTACCTTTGTTTTAGAAATAGACCGTCTGCTTTGCATGAACACGTATGTACTCTTCACTGCCTTTGAGTTTGTTTTTTTTTCTTTAAGTGAATGACATAGGTGAATGTTTATCCTTATTCTAGTCAGTGAAGAAGTATCCTCCCTGTAGGCTGCCTCTGTGCGCGGCATTCAGTCGTCTATGGAAGTCTTTGTGTTTTTTAACTTATGATCTCAGACCACAAGTTCTCTACATTTCTTGTCCAAGGAGAGGCATTCTATGAACCTCCTTCCAGTTGTGCAGTCGAGTTGACGACACAGCTTGCCTCGATACTGCCTCCTGCAGACGCTCAGAATATAGATGATTGATTCAGCACATACGTACAGTTTACCATTACTGTGACCCTGGATTTCAAATGAATCGGTGACACGAGAGTTAAGTCCTTCTAATGTTAAAGTACAATAGTGAGTGCTTCATACATGGCTCTATCAGTGCCACAAATTCAGGAAAAAAAAAAATATATATATATATATATATATAGAGAGAGAGAGAGAGAGAGAGAGAGAGAGAGAGGACAGTGGTGTCGTAAACTCGACTGCAGAACATGAAGGAAGTTCATAAATTCCCTGTGTGGACTTACAGTCCTGACTAACCTTGGCCAAGAAATGCACAAAATTTGTGGCAAACTCAGCAGACTAAGTCTGAGATCATCACTTACAAAAAAGCTTTCAAAGACGACTGGAACGCCGCGAACAGAGGCAACCTCCAGAAAGGATGAATGGAAGTGGTGATGAGCTTGTGGAGGAAGTGCAGTGTTTCAGATATCTGGGAGTGGACGTGGTAGCAAATGGAACCATGAAATGGAAGTGAGTCATAGGGTTGGAGAGAGGGCGAAGGTTCTGGGAGCGCTGAGGAATGCGTGAAAAGAGTGAACGTTATCTCATAGGGCAAAAATTGGTATTTTTGAAGGAATAGTCGTTCCAGTCATATCATATAGTTAAGGCAAGGGCTATCAATAGGGCTGTGCGGAAGAGGATGGATGTGTTGGAAATGAAAGGTTTGATCAAGTAAGTAATGAAAGTTGAGAGAGATGTGTGGTAATAAAAAGAGTGTAGCTGAAAGCGCAGAATATGGTGTGTTGAAATGGTTTAGAAATATGGATAGAATAAGAGATTAAAGGTTGACAAAGAGTGGAGGGAAAAATGAAAACGGGGAGATCAAGTGGGAGATGGAAGGATGGAGTGAAAAAAAAAATTAAGCGTTCGGGGCCTGAGCATGCAGGAGGGTGAAAAGCATGCACGGAATAGAGTAAATTGAAGCGGTGTGGTATACTCGTGTCAACGTGGTGTGAATGGACTGAACCAGGCCATGTGAAACGTCCGGGGTAGACCATAGAAAGGTTTATGGGGCCTGGAAGTTGATAAAGCGCTGTGGTTTCGATGCATTATACATGACAGCTTGTGTATGGATGTGAGCGGATGTGGCTTTTCTATACTTTACTAACTAGTTGGAATCCTTATGTCCCCAATTTAGCGTTTTAATTAGAACTTTATTAGAGAGTCCAACGCGTCCCCGTTTCAATGGTCGATCTATTTTCTTGATACGCTTTATGATTTTACGTTATATCAATAAGGTGAGCAAAACGGACGCCGCGTGCTTTGGTTACTCTCCCAAATAATGATTGTTTTTTCCTAGTGATCGCTTGCTTAGGCCAGATGACAGTTTGGCAACACTGCTACTTCCCTCTAGTCTCCCACAGCTGGTCAGCACATCTGCGGGATGTGTTTGGCTTCCCCAAACAGTAATTGAGTATACAGGTGTAACGCTGAAAGGGGTTTTGAGAAAACCTATGTCATCTTCTCCTTAGTCTCATCCGTTTCGAAGATGTTGATAGCTTCCTCCAGTTAAAAAAGAATGTTTGTCTAGTCTTAATCGTGCGCTCTGTAAGTTGCTGTCGATGTCTAGATGAATTGTAACAGTAGGCAAATTGTCTAATTTCTATTCCTGCTTAAGCACTCCTCTAATACTGGACATGATATTTCCTAATTCAATGCATTGATTTTGCTTTTAATGTCTTTTGAATTTGCATGCATTCCCCTACGTAGTGAAGTGTGGCAGGCAAGAGTGTGAGGCAGACAGTGGGATGATGTAGAAGTTATAGTGAGACAGACAATGGGGTGAGGTAGACAGCAGTATGAGACAGGCATTGGGGTAAAAAAAAAAAAAACAGTGGTGTGAGGGAAGAAGTGGAGGGGAGGTAGGAAGCAGTGTGAAGCAGGCAGTGGGTTGAGGTAGAAATTAGGGTGAGAAAGGCAACGGAGTAAAGAAGACAGAGTGAGGTGGGAAGTAGGGTTAGGTAGGTAATGTTTGATGCAGGCAGTATGATGAAGTAGAGATTAGGGTTAGACAGGCAGTATGATGAGGTAGAGATAGGGTGAGACAGGCAGTGGGGTGAGGAGAGAATGGTAAGAGACAGGGAATGGGTTAAAGCCAGTAGTGTGAGAAAGGCAGCAGGGTGAAGGAGACAGGACTGTGAGTTAGGAAGTGAGATTAAGTAGAAGGTAGTGTGAGGCAGGCATGCAGGCAGCGGAGTGAGGTAGACAGTAGCATAAGGTAAGCAGTAGGGTGACGTAGACAATAGTGAGAGCTTGAAGGTGGGATGAGAGGAGATAGCAGTGAGAAGTGGGCAGTGGAATGAGGTAAACAGTGATGTGACGTAGAAACTAGTGTGAGGTAGGCAGTGGAATGAGGCAGATGATAGTGTAAGGTAGGCAGTAGAATGAGGCAGATAATAGTGTGAGGTAAGTAGGGATAAAGTAGACGAGTGTATGAGGCAGGCTATTGAATGAGGAAGACAGAAGTGTGAGACAAACAGTGGGATGAGGTAGACAGTAGTATGAGGCAGTAGGATGAGATATACAGTAGAGTGAAGTGGGCACTTGGGAACGGCAGACGGTAGTATGAGGCAGGCAGTAGTTTGAGGCAGGTAGTGGTTTAAGGCAGGCAGTGGGTTGAGGTAAACAGTAATGTGAAGGAGGCAGTGGGATGAGACAGAAGTGTGAGGCAGGTAGTGGGATGAGGTAGAGAGTAGTGTGAGAGAGGCAGTGGGATGAGACAGAAGTGTAAGGCAAGTAGTGGGATGAGGTAGACAGTAATGTGAGGGAGGCAGTGGGATGAGACAGAAGTGTAAGGAAGGTAGTGGGATGAGGTAGACAGTAGTGAGAGGCAGGCAGATGAATGAGGTGGACAAAAGTGTGAGGCAGGCAGTGGGTTGAGGTAGACAGAAATGTGAGGTCGGCACTAGGTTGAGGTAGACGACAGAGTAAGGTAGGCGGTGGGATGAGGTAGATAGTAGTGAGACAGGCAGTGGAATAAGGTAGAAAGCACCATGAGGTAGACAGTAATGTGAGGCAAGCAGTGGAGTGAGGTAAACAATAGCATGAAGGCAATAGTGTGAAACAGACAATAGCATGAAGTAAACCGTAGAACAAGGTAGACAATACTGAGGCAAGAAATTATGCGAGGTAGACAGTAGTGTGAAGCAGTTAGCAGTGTGAGGTAGACAGAAGTGTGAGGCAGGCAGTAGGGTGAGGTAGGTAACATATAGTAAAGGAAACAGGTGGCCATATGACAATGGTAGAAAGAAGTGTTTGGCATATGTGTTATTGTAAGGCTGTCGTCAGTGTGAGGCAGGGAGGTGCGAGGCACAGAGTTGTGGACTAGGTAGCACTGTCAACTGGGCACTAGTATGAGGGTGATACTATCGTAGGGTAGGCATAAGTATGAGAAAGTCATTAATGTACGGGAACACACGTGAAAGAGCCTGTATTATCGAATAAGCAGTCGTATGAGGTTAACTTTAATATGTAAGAGGCAAGTAGCAACAAGGATTGATCCATCCTTGCATAGAATACTGCTCTCACATCTGGGATGGTTCAAGCTTTACATCCTTATTTGACAGAGTCGAGTCAAAAGCAGTCCGACCCATAATCTATCTCTTGACCCACTTACCTTTCGCTGCAGTGTTGGTTCACTTTCTCTCTTCTATAGGTATTACTTTGGTTTTTGCTCCGGAAAGCTGCTGCTTGTGTGCCCACACCACTAGCTAGACGACGCATCTTTATTTGACAGAGTCGAGTCAAAAGCGGTCCGACTCATAATCTCTCTAGTGCTAACTTCAAAACTTGACCCGCTTGCCTTTCGCCGCAACGGTGGTTCACTTTCCCTCTTCTATAGGTATTAATTTGGTTTTTGCCTCGGAAAGCAAGCTGCTGTGTCACGTGATTACTGTGTGGCCGTTGGCAACTCAAGGGTAAACCGTTCTGATAACCGTTTCTTTCCCTACACCTCGAAGCTTTGGAACTTTCTACCCTCTCATGTATTTACCAATAACTATGACCTAGCATTTCAAAAGAGAGGTCTTTCACTTCCTTCCAAATTCGTAAATGCTTTCCCTCGTCTCTTCTTTTTCTGTTCCTATGTTTCATTTATGCCCGGCCTTGAAGTGGACTTTTGTCCGTGAGTAGAGCCTCCAACGTTAAAAAAAAAAAGTGATAGGTATAGGGGAAGGCAATAGTGTGGTAAGCACATGTGTAAAGCAGTTAGCAGTATGTGGCATGAATTAGTGTAAGGCAGCCACAAGCGTTAAGGCAGTAAAGTGAGTCGAGCAATTATATAAAGGAGGCACTGATGTGAGGTAGGTCATGGTATGATGGTGCATGGAAAGGTTAACCATTAGTGTGAAGCAAACAGTAGTGTGTTATATAACAATGCAAGACAATGACGTGACAGTAGGACCAGGCAGACAGTAATGTGACAGTAGCATCAGGCAGACAATAGTGTAAGGCCGACAGAAAGGTAACGCTGACAGTGGTCTGACACAAGCAAGAAGTAGTATGAGGCAGGCAACAGTGTGAGACAAGAAGTAGTCCGAAGGTATGCAGCAGTGTGAGACAAGCAATGGTACGAGGCAGACTGCAGTATGTAACAGGTAAAAGTAAAAGGCAGGCATTTGTATCAGAAAGGCTGCTGTGTGAAGCACAATAATGTGTAGGGCAGTATTGTGAGGCAAACAACAATGTGAAGCAGGAAGTAGCATGAGGCAGACAGTAGTGTAAAGCTTTTAGCAATATGAGACTCTCAACAGTATGCGGCACGCAGGGGTATGAAGGACGCAGCAATGTAAAGCAGAAACAGTTTGAGGCATACAAGTGTGAGACACAGTGTGTACCAGGGAAAGTTTGAGGCAAGCAGCAACGTGAGTCAGGCAATATTATGAGGTAGGCAGTAGCGTGAGGCACGTATCAGGGTGAGGCAGGTAACAGCATTCGGTAGATAGTAGTGTGAGGCTGTTATAAGCACGAGGCAGGCAGTAGTGTGAGCAAGACATCAGAGCGAAGCAAATTAATGAGGCAGGCATTTGCGAGGCATGCAGTTGTTTGGAAGAGGCAACAGTATGGAGGAGACGCGTGTGAGGCAGCAGAGAAACTTAGAATGTGGAATGTGATATGATGCAACAGGGTAAGGTAAGTAGGCAGTGGTCCAGGTTAGGGAAGAAGTCGTTTCACTGATGCGGTATGTACGGCATACAGTAGTCCAAGTTAGGGAAGTAGTAGAGCAGCTGAAGCGCTACTGTACAACAGGCGTTGGTCCGAATTAGAGAAGCAGTAATGCAGCTGATGTGGTACCGTACGTCTGATAGTCCGAGTTAGGAAAACTGCAGTGCAGCCGAAGTGATACTGTACAGCAGACAGTAGTCCGGGTTACCGTGAGTGTGTGGGAAGCAATACTTTTGTGGCAAGTGGTGGTGATGCAAATGTTCTTAAAGGTCTATTTGGCAACACGACCAGTGAATAAGTAATAAACAATTCGTCGGGGCCGTTGCCGTCACGCACCTCCCCAAGCACGTAGGTTCACACGTCTCTATTGACTTCTGATCCTGGTGAATATTATAATACTGGTGTCGTTACTGCTGACGAGACATTCATAGATACAGACAGACTAAGAAACAAATCGAAGACAGTAATAGAACATAGCAATATATGCGTACCAGTCCGAATCACATAGGTCTAAAAACAACTCTCCTCCGTCACAGAACATTATCATAATGGAACACTTACAGTAATGTCGCACACGACCAACACATACCACGAACCTGGAGTGGAACTTCTAAGTCATCTAAGTGGCCACGAACACCGTTGGCAGACGCGCACACCCCTCCACCTACGCTGCCACACCAAGACTGCCTTACGACCTGAGCTACGCTACTACCTACCTAACGGAGCCCAGCTTGTGTACATACGTACAGAAAGTGAGAAAGCTAATATGTACATTGTGAGTGAGGTAAACTCGTTGACGCATTTGCAACCTGGAAGTTTAAATAGATTTTTTTTTTTTTTTGCTGTAATGTTCGTTTTTGATTGGTCTTGCAGTTGTCTGCTGGCTTATGTATTTACATATGTTCGTCTGCATGTGTGTGCATATGTCTTTCTAGCTGAACTGATATGTCAGTAAGCGTGTAATGTCTGACTGCAATCGTCTGTTTTTCTTTGTGATTCTGTGTATTTACTTAGTTCTGGGTATCTTGTGATTTTTTCTTGCTTTGTGCATGTGTATAGGAGTGTTTATACGTGTGCAATCGTAAGTGATTGTATTTGATTTCATGTGAATAACTGTATGGGTATACCAGTTTGTGTTTGTAATTACTATTAGGGAGTACTATTTGTGTGTTGCCTGGAGAGAGTTTTACATTTGCCGCGTCTCTTAACCTTGTATGTGTATCTATGTCATGTATGTACACGTACACATCGCAGCCTAAAGCAGATACCCTTTTATCGACCAACCCCAAGGGGAGGATAAATACCTGGATTTGGGTGTAGGTAAATCGAACCAATGCAGGTCTGACCTCGAGCTAGCACGTGCAGACTGTGTGGTCAGTAAGGCTAACTACTACACTACGGAGACTCGGAGATGATTGCATTTGCATATTTACATGTCTTTGTTGGAACTTGTGTGATTATGTGCGTTTGAAAGCATACCTTTTATCCGGCTATGTTTGTGCGAGTGTCTCTAATATTTGCAGCTTGCTTTGAAAGGACTTTGGTTAGTTTTCATCTGCGTGTACAGAACCTTATTGCACTGTCACTGGACCTCGTGTGACGAAAATGCCATGAAAACTACTTGTTTACGAATCGCCGGGATACTTAAACAGAGCTTTAACGCCATCAATATCAGACCTCACAGTAATAGAGGAATTCCTTGAATTGAAAAGAAAAATGTAGATGCGGATATTAAAAAGAGATCATTATTGTTTGAGACTTGCCATTTTCAGGAAATTAAAAGAAATAATAAAGAAAGAACATGCCAGTAACAAAACACGTAAGTTATACAATGAATTTGGTCCAAAATGTTCTAAAAGAACAAGCCAGGAACAAAACACGTAAGTTATACGGTGAATTTGGCCCACAATGTTCTAAAAGTAGAGCACGTTAGAGGGGTTCTTCCCCAGTGAGCGAGCAAAGAAAAAATTAGCCTGCTTTCAGAAGCTTTGGAGTAATGGGTTATTTGACGAATCAGGAAACTTAACCTCGAGGAGCTTGGTGTAAGGAAATCTGACGACAGGAGAAAACAGGCTGAACTGCTTTCAGACTCAAACAAGACACTAGGTACTCCCTGTTCACCAAAGAACCGCTGTCATGAGAAAAAGTAAGAAGAGGCTTAACTATCCCTCCATTTCGAGCTAGTCCTTGACACAGGAACAGCCGTGTTTGACTCCTCTGGAAGAAGTAGGATTTTAACTTGCCCCTGGCATTACCAGGACCCTTTCAGCCCCAGAGGAGGAAAGCAACAGTTAGCAAGCCTGTGTAACAACAAGAAAGACCAACAACAAACGTCAACGACGTAGAATCCCTGAGGCCAAAGTCACCAAAGAACAAAGTCACAGCCATGCAAACTGTCAATGAATTTCCGACGAAAGAAAAGCATCTTAGGGACGAGAGAGGCATTAAGAAGTGCAACCAAGATGAATTAAAACCATGCCGATGTCCACCACAGAAAAATTCAGTATGGATAAACTAATATATATCGATGTAACAAGCATCCCCATACGTCTGTCTGGCAGTGTAAGAGCTCTACTGTGATAATAGTAAGCTGCCATAAAGTGTGATACAAGTACGACGTCGTCGAACAGTGATGTAGTAAATCGGTTTATACAGTAATGCATGTAACCAGTAAACACGAATGTTAGCAAATAGTGCAGTAGTCAGACGACCTACCTAGCAGGTACTCAAGCCTCTGCACTATAAACGCTTCGTGTAAAAGTGTGTGGCTGACGGGTTTCATTTTTGACTGGAGGCAAAAGCAAGATAAAAAAAAAACGTGTAGTGCAAAGGTTGACAGAGAGGAATTCTCGCCAGCAGCCCAGATCTTAAGTCATAAGAACATAAGAAGTGAGGACACTGCAAGATGCCTATTGGCCCTTGCTAGGCAGGTCCTGAGTCTGTCCACTCTATAATCAACCACCTGAACCCATAAACACATCATCCAACCTTCGTTTATAGCTATTGTCTTTATTAATTCCCAATTAGCAATGGGAGGTGCTGGAAAAGCTATCTACTGTGCATACTTTTTTTGGATTTTGGGGGAGTCAGTAAGTGACCTACACACTATGTGCTGATAGTGAAGGAAGTTGTTAATTTAAGGAAGGAATGAATGGACACACTAAGAGGAAGATGGTAGATCAGAATGCTGATGGCATGGATAGAGATAAGTAGAGAGGCGGCACTTAGACGATGATTCGAAATAAATCCTTACACAGTGGAACCCCCCCCCCCCCTCCCTCCCTCCCCCCCAGCACCGCTCATCTTCCATTGCGGCCTGTCGTTCGGGAGTAGCAGACGAACCCTGCCAAGGCGCTCACTCCTCGCTACGACAACCCGCTCTCGGGAACTGGTTTCGGGAGAACAGCCTAATCCCGCTCACCACAAGCGCACAAAGGGGAAACACCTTCTCCAGCCCGACGGCCGACATCGGATAGACAAGGCAGGCCCGATTGTCAACCTGTGCCCTCAGACCACATCCTGTAAAGGGAGTGGGTCCAAATTAGAGCTTTTACTGAGCACATCTCTGGGTCCCGATAAGTAAGCCCTTAACCTTTGAGAGCACGTGCACTTTCTTGGCAACATGCGCCACGCCAGTTCAATCTGGCAGATGTCACATGCACGGTGCCTTTGCCGGTGAAATCCCGTACGCCCTGAAGGACTTCTGGGGTGTCGTAATAGCTGCTCTTATGTTGGTGTGCAGTTGAAAGTGCGAAATGAACCCGAGAGACTTGTGGCAATTATGACAGCCTCTGTGCCTTTAGAAGCCACGATATCCGGCTTTCTAAAGGACCCCACAATCGGAATGCGAGGCTCACGGGACACTTCGTACCCCCTTTGCCTCAGCCGACCATCTAAATAGGCACTGATGTTATAATGCCTCTTTAACCTCCCACCGTGAGTACGCGGGCATACCTGAGCGATATGCCCAAGCGTACCGGGCTTGTGACAGGTGTCACAGAGGCTGTTGATCTCGGGCCGGCCTCTAGTAGCCCTGGCAGGGGTGGTTAAGGCGCCAATCCTCAATTGGACGGCCTTCACATAATCAGAACCGGACAGGAAGCGGTTCCCACTAGTAAATGGAGCAAGACCCGTACCGTCAACTGTGCCGATTGGATTAGCCCTCCATACACGATGGCGTTCAAGCTTATTACTCGCCTGCCGACCAGCAATACACGCGGGTCCAGACCAGCGGTGCAGCTTGCTCATCACTGCAGGCCCACGGACTGCCGCCTGAATCACCCGGTCGGTTGAGGTGAGTACTTTCTCGAACCAGGCTTGTTTATTTAGCCGGACGGTTGAGGCAAAGGCCGGTATACCAAGCCCACCATCTCCTACCGCCGATTGGAAGTAAGCGGAGGGCACGTCATGGGCTAGACGGAGCCAGCGGCGAACCGCAACTCTTACCTGTCTGTCTGTGCGTGCTAGCTGCGTCTTATAGACTGCCCCCAGCACCAAGCGATGCATGAGCTTTGGCATTAGGTGTCTTATAAGTATCGTAATTCGGTGTTGAAGTTTTAAAGGGGCTTTGATGATATTGCGGAGCCCCTCTTCTAGCAGGCACCGTAGGGTCTACACCTTCCTCCTGCTCCGACGAGAATATCGAGGTACTTATAATTATCCTCAACACTCATGGAGCCGATAGCGCTACCCAAGACCTGGAACGTCCTACCTTTGTTGACGTACCAAGTCTTGCGCTTGCCGTCGACCTCCATGCTGAGGGAACGACACTTTCTCGGGTTTACTCGAAGTCCACCCCCGCAAGAGTCTCTGTCATTATGTCAACTGCCTGCTGCAGGCCAGTCGGCGTCTTCGCCACCAGAACCAAATCGTCCGCAAATGCCAGTACTGAAGACTTCTGGTCGCCGAATCCAACCCCTACCCCAGATTCCTTAACCCTTGCGACTCCCTCGTCAATCACAGGGTTGAAAAGGATTGGTGATAGCGGGTCACCCTAATTGACCCCACGAGTCATATTCATAGAC
The DNA here is from genome assembly GCA_032361705.1 of Panulirus versicolor. Lineage (NCBI taxonomy): Eukaryota > Metazoa > Arthropoda > Malacostraca > Decapoda > Palinuridae > Panulirus > Panulirus versicolor. Next base: position 11,509 of record JAUUDZ010354957.1, on the reverse strand, counting down.
CTAGCTTCCAAAACTGTCTGACAACGTGTTCCATAAATCCGACCTGAATCTAATTTCTTCTAATTCAAATCCATTATTTCTTGTCATATCCAGTTGCGCCATTCTGAAAACTTTATTCATGTTACCTTTATTAATGCCCTTCACCCATTTACGAACTTCAGTTATATCCCCCTCTAGCCCGCCTCATCTTAAATGAGCGTAAACTCAGTCTTTTTAACCTTTCTTCATAAGTGAGGGTTTTTAATTCCAGCGATCATTTTTGTCATTCGCCTTTGTACTCTCTCTAAGTAATCTATATCAACTGTATGGTATCGAGCCCAAAACTGTACCGCATAATCCAAATGTGGTCTCACCAACACAAGATAAAGTTGCAATATTACTCTAGGAGTTTTATTGTTGGCAGTTCTATTAATGAATCCTAACATCCGATTAGATTTATTACACACTTTAATACATTGTTGCCGTGGCCTTAAAATTCATGCTTATCAGTACTCTTAAATCTCTTTCGCATTCTGTTTTATCAAGAGTGAATATTGTCCAGTTTGTAATCAGTGTTCCTGTCTTTACCCACACTAAGTGTTGTACATTTATTTATGTTGAATTCCATTTTCCATGTACCTGCCCATTCTGATAATCTATTTGAGTCTCTCTGCAAATTCACTGAATTTTCATCCGAGTCAATTACGGCCCCTATTTCTATCTCATTGGCAGATTTACTTAAGTCGTTGGTTATTCTCATATCCAAATCGCTAATATATATAACGAACAATGGTGGTCCCAAGACTGACCCCTGAGGAACACCACTGGCCACATTGCCCCAGTCTGATGTAACTCCGTTGATGCATACCCTCTGTTTTCTGTCAATGAGCTACTCCCTAATCCAATTGAAAACACCACCCCCGATGCCGTGTGCCACTACTTTCCCAAGCAGACGCTTATGAGGTACTCTGTCAGAAGCCTTACTTAAGTCTAAGTATACAGTATCATAACTCTTACCCTGATCAACAGTTTCAAATACTTTATTAAAGAAGGAGTGAAGGTTACTGAGACATGAATTCCCTTTTGTAAACCATATTGAGAATCCCTAATGAGATCATGATTCTCGAAGTGTTCCCGTATCTTGTCCGCTATAATTGATTCGAGAACGTGGCGCCACGATTGACGTAGATGAGTTTTATGGATGAATTTTATGAATTTTTTTGATGTAATTGACCTGCCGGAGAGTCTTACCTTCAGTAACTGTAAGCCTTTTTACATTTGTAAAAAGTTCTACCTATGCTATGCGTCAGTGACAGATTATGAAATATTTTACTGCTAGATAAGAGTGATAAGCGTTGAGGTATAAACAATCTGTTATTTGTTAGTTTAAGAATTATTGCATCGGATGTAATTCGTCAAATTGTTTTGATTTCGGAGTGGGTCACTGTATTGTAAGATCATTAAGAAAATCCTTAATAGTAAATATTTAAGGGAAAGTCTCACAGCAGGAGAAAATTGTATTTAACCGGTGTATAATTTTCGGAACCATTCTTAGCTTTAGCAGCATAATTGAGAGGATGGCGTGTTGATTTATCTAGAGCAGAGAAGTTGAGGAGGTTGGAGATCTCTTGTGAGCATTTAGTGTGGAGACGGTGTACTCCAGTCGACTGAAGCCTGTGGTAGCCTAGTCGATGACAAGGTCGTGTCTGAGGTGGTCTTCGCGGATGTCTGAAAACGCAAAGACGTCTCGTCTCCATTGACTATCCAGGAGCTGTGTATAGAATCTTAGACTCCCTAAGTTGCTTTTGGAAGTCTGTAGGGTGCCTTAACAACAGTCATAGCACATGGTTATGTCAAACCTTAGCAAGAGCGGAGCGTATGCGAGTCAGTGTCGACTCGGTCAACTTGATCTGCCGACAAACCCAAGTCAGCCTGTGACACGAGTGAACTCAAGGCAGCCTTACTTTGAATACATTTAGGAATCTGTTTTCAAATCAATCTCTTCTGGGAGTTTTATTTTTATCGTTATAGGATAAGTAACTAGTTATTGAATTTGTCAAGTATAGTATATACCTCTTCACATTAAGATCAACAACAAAATTTAGTCTTGAGTGTGACATTGATACTGGTTACTTCAGGATTCGAACTATTTTGCTTAACTGTTTTGCTTGTGTGAAGTAGAAGTGATTGAAGTTTGCATTATTTTTCGTTCCCATAGAACAGATATTGGTGCTGCAACCACTCTGATCAGTCATTCGTTTATAATTATTCTTTCAATGTGGACAGCAGGGAAGACCATGGATCCAGTAAAGTGATTTAAGCCAATATTTGGATTACTCGCGTGATGGTCGGGTGTCTTTTGGAAATGAACGGGCGTTCGTTTAGAAAGAGAGCGCAGACTGAGCTAAATTGACATCAGGAATTAGTCAAAGAGCGCAGAGAATTATTAGAAATAAAGTTAAGATTACTCGAGGAGAAAAATAAGGATGATGATGTCATGGTAATCATGGCCTTTTGGAAATCTGTACGTACTTTGTTTCCTTTAGAGCTGAACTAAGGTGGCAGTCTAGTGTCAGTTTAGGTACATTACCGGCCCCAGTGCCCCTCCTCCCCGCAGTTTCCTGAAGCCAATGTCCAAATGAAATATGTTCATAATGAGATCGTTTTTCATTGTACTTCACCCTCATCCCCTTTCAGTTTCTCAATTTGAACTTCGTCAACCATGTATCCGATGAAGTTTGTCTAAGACTTGTTAAATAAAAGTTGACGCTGTCCCCATTATTCTTGATTTCCCTCTTGATCTTCTTCCTCCCGATGTGGGGATACCAATGTTGTCCTTCCTCTTATCGTTGCTCATTCCACTCAAATATAGCACCAATTTTTTTCTTCTGTATTTCCTCGGACTTTCTCTTTTAGAACTTTGTGTTTCTTCATGTTAGGGGACCAGGCTGGTGAAGCACGTTCCAGCTAGGGGCGAATGTATGTGCGTTGTATTTATCTTTCTAATATCTCACACTCAGTGAAATTTACAGGCATTTTTAACTCTGACTAAGATATGGCTTGCTGCCCTCAGGATCCTTCCCACATGCTGTTCTGTAGACATTGCTAAAATACCACCTATTACTCTCTCTCTCTCTCTCTCTCTCTCTCTCTCTCTCTCTCTCTCTCTCTCTCTCTCTCTCTCTCTCTCTCAGTACAGCTGTGTCGTCCATGTAGTAGTATTTGCCAAGTTGAGTCCTTATGTCAATTCACTGATATAGTTTGCATCAATTTGAGCGAGATAGTGCGACCCAACCCAGGGCTGAGATTGACGTGTTCCTTGACCTGACCCTTAAATGTAAGGTCAGAGGTCAGGATATCATACACGGGGATCATACCCTCTTGCTCAAATGGGTCAAAAATCATTCTAAAGCATATTGTTTACTGGTGTCTCAGTCTAGTTCTGAGATTTAACTCTCATACTTAAGCATGATAGTTTTTCTCAATCGGGTCTCACGTCTGATCTGAATGTGGTGTATTACATTTACAGTGAGGGTGTAGGTAAGGCGGACTTGACCACAATGTACATAATTTCTGCAACGTCCATTCATCCTCAAGTTGTCCCTCTTGTAGAGTTCTGGTGTGAGCGTCTTATGGCTACGTGTTCGCCTAATAAGTGTGGGTCAGATGTTCAGCTTCTGAAACTTTTCCGAGGATTTCTGAAGGTCCTTGTTGCTCCTAGTCTGCCAAAGTGAAGTTTTCGATTCCTCTGTTGCATTAGTTACTTCGTAGTGTAGTTCTGATTTACGCTGTCAAATTAGACCCTCTATAGTGCAGCTCTGATTTACACTCATGATTTGGAGTTTCTATGGTGTAGTTCTGATTTGCCCCATATCTTTAGATACGTTTGTTCTTGTTTTCTCTACAGGGAGAAGGCTCTATAGATCAACACGAATTTAGAATTAGTTAGACAACTCTGATTCAGATAAGAACTGGAAAGAAAAAAAGAGAAATGTAATTTACATTGCAATATCTGTCCCTTGAGTCAGTTCTATCTACATACATTTCACCTCCCATGGATGCAGCTGTATAAGGATTAGAGTGTCTCTAACGGACATAATCATAATTCATTATCATTTATAATGCCGATTATATGTAATTAATCTTATGTGAACTGCTTTTTTTTCCTACTAATCCTCTCAAAGTGTAATTTATTGACATCAGGTAGCCAGCAGCCACGCAACGTGTCACACATTCAAATTCATTTCTTTGATGTAGTGACTCACAAGACACGGGCAAAACATGCCCCAATCATGGCCATCTTGGAGGGAAGGAGAAATAAAGAGGCCTAAGGAGAAGACTGAAGTGATGAATTAGCTCTAGTTGATTATTTACAATTCTGACATTCAAAGGTGGGAAGGTTCCACGAAAATGAAAGACTTAATAAGGAAGGCAATTGTACAAGTTTGCTGTACGAGGAAAGAAGGGAGAGATCATAACGGTCAATCCTCGACTAAGTGGTTTGCCAACAGAAACCGTAGGAAGCAGCAGCTAGGCGTTTGCCGTAGGCTCACTCCTAAATGGCTTTTACTCACGCAGACAGCCAATGATAGCCGTGTCCAAAATATTGCCTAGAGAAGAAAGATATGGAAGGAACAACATCAGAGAGAGAGAGAGAGAGAGAGAGAGAGAGAGAGAGAGAGAGAGAGAGAGAGAGAGAGAGAGAGAGAGAGAGAGAGAAATGTGCAGCTTAATGCATGTACTTGCTGGGAGAGGTGAAGGTGGGGAGTGAATGCAGAGTGAGAGGTACGAGCGAGACAGGATGGGCCGTGGTTGCTAAGCTGTAGGTTGCTAGGCACGTCCCCCCACACCATCCGTGTGCCTCCTCCTCCCATTAACAAACATACTGGCGCCTCTGCCGTTAGTAGCCCGGCTCTACCGGACTCTCCACCAGAGGTAGCCCAGGCCACCTAACCCTCTCCTGCGCCTGGCTACTCTTCTCGTCCTCGCACGTACCGACCTTGTGATGACCCCCACGCAGGTACGGCTCTACACCTGCCCAGGACTTCAGCAACATCGTCAGCCACGACACCAACAACAACCTAACCTACCACACAGCCCGGCTCCTGAGCTTTCTTCCCTTCCTGCGCCTCGATTAACTTTCACTACTACCGAGGCCTTAAGTCCTCAGACCCATGTTCTAAGTTTTGGGTCGCAAATCAATGGCTCGAAGAAATAGCCAAGAAACCGACTTCCAAGTCTCTAACTTTGTCCCAGGTCCTTGAGTTAGGTTTCAGATCCCAGGTGTTTGTCTCAGGTCCTTGTGTTAGGTCTCACGTCCCAGGTCCCTGTGTCAGATGTGTGACCCTAGACCCTCGTGTCAGGTCTTCACGCTACAGATTCGTAATTCCAGTTTATCTGCTGTGGTCCTCCACCATGTCATCACCCATGTTCTGCCCCGGGTCCCTGACCCTGGCCCCCTCAGCTCAGATCGTGTTAGGTCCGGCACCCAGGAAGGGTGAGCGGTGGTCAAGAGCGGCCACTACGAGCCGTGTTTAAGACATCGATAATAACTACAGTAAAGAGATATGTGACCCTTTCCCTCCCACCACCGCCTCTCGCAGGCCAGACGCACCGCTTAAAGGCCAGCCTCCGCCTCCGCTACTGCAGGAGCTCTTCCCTCCACCAGTAGGGTCCAGCCTCCGCCTCCACTACTGCAGGAGCTCTTCCCTCCACCACTAGGGTCCAGCCTCCGCCTCCACTACTGCACTAGCTCCTCCCTTCACTAAATACACTAACACCTCGTTTTCTTTTGTTTCTGTGCCTCCGTACACTGCGCAGCAAGAGCATCAACAGGATACTGGCAGGCGAGATTTTAAACCCCAAACAGGTAAATAGGACAGCCCACGAAGGCTGTGATGCAGGGCAGTGTGTACTGAGGGCGAGAGCCTTCTCATCCCCTTGCTCAACACACACGAAGGCTGACCACCGCCCCCGCGCCTTCCCCCCGGCTCCCCCCCAACCCTTCAAGCCTAGCTAGATCGTACCCCACCCACCCGTTCAAGCCTAGCTAGCTCATACCCCCCCCACCCCTCAACCTTAGATGCAGTAGCGAGGACCACAGTCCCCTGCCTGGGACTAACCAATAATAATTCTAACGTTCAACTGACCAACCACTCGCTCCCTCCACTACCCAACACAATCCTCCCTAAACTGTTCGTTCAGATTCACAATCCTTTACTAAAAATATTCTCAGTATAACGACGCCGCTCATCACTACGCCGCCATAGAAAAAAAAAAAAAAAAAAAGCCATTGTAAAACCATCAACCTCCAAAATTTATTCGATAAAACACATTTCAACCAGGGAATTTTCGACTTCCCAGCATTCTGCCACAAGCGACGCTACAGTGTGTGTCATCCTGCTCCAGTGTTTACATCATTTCATTTCTTACAGATGAGTCGGACCACAACAGAAAAAAAATCATTTAAAGAATTATGATAAACAGTTTAATATGACTAATGTTCCACATTGTATGGATAATGGGATCAGCTGTTGCGTCGATCCCTGGATCAGCTGATGGTATAAACAGAGTATCAGCTGTTAATACATACAAGGATCAGCTGATGATGTAAACAGAGCATCAGCTGTTAATACAAACATAGGATCAGCTGATGATGTAAACAGAATCGAACGTGTCATCCTTCCCTGGGTCCGTATTGTATCTTACTAAGGTTAGTGGACAAGAAGTGGTACAATCTCGTCGAACTTCTCACACTAAAGGAATCTATCGTTTCCCTGCTACTGTCAGGTGGCGCGGTACAGTGTGGTACTGTAAGGTAGGTGGTGTGGTATATTCCGGTAGGTGGTATAGTGTAGGTGGTGTGGTAGCCCGGTGCGTTGTGGTAAGTGGTGTGGTACACTCCGGTAAGTGGTATGGTAAACAACTGTAGGCAGATACAGCATGGTAGACAGCATGGTACAGTATGGTAAGTGGCGTGGTGCAATATGATACATGGTGAGACAGTCCGGAAGGAGGTATGGTACAAGATAGTAAGTGGTGTGGTGCACTGTGGTAGGTGGTGTGGTACAATCATATAAGTGGTATAGTACAATATGGCAGGTGGTATGGTAGAGGATGGTAGGTAGTGTGGTAGAGGATGGTATGTGGTGTGGTAGAGGATGGTAGGTGGTGTGGTAGAGGATGGCAGGTGGTGTGGTAGAGTGGAGTGGATGGAACGTAAGAGAAAGGTGGTAGTACCAAAGTCAGGTGGCACTTAGCGTTCCTCTGACGCATATAGTGTTCTCACACAGGACCAGCTGTTTACCACCTGACATTCCCCGTCATGGGTCAAGGTCACACCACATTGATTATCACACCGTCCTCCACCCACCACTCTCACGCACACCATCAACAACGCACTCACAAACACTCCACCTAGAACTCCAACTGACCCACCTCTTTTCCAAACACACACACACACACACACCACACACTAGGTCCATACCACCTTCCTATCACCCAATTTCCCACATTACGTTATAATCCTCCCCGCGACTCGGCCATCTGTTCATTAACGACATTTCTGATAATGAGGAGCGGATCGACTAACGTTATAACCTAATTTTACAACTCCGTCTCTGGCCTCCACTCGTACCAGCTCGTAACTACGGACAAAGGACCGGGTGAGAATCACGTACTTAATACGTCCGTACTATTGGTAAGGTCATCACTGGGGATAAAGCTGCAATTTCCTCACGTGGAGTAAAACCAGTGAGCGCTGATCGCACAGGGAAGACGCGTACCCACTTTAAACACACTGACCATCTAACCTTCACTCCACAGCAAAGGTTAATGACGCAGTCTGGTGGCAGCATGACGCATCATCCGTCGTAACTTTCCAACTTTAGGAATCCTCGTATTACTTACGATACCCGAGCCGTCAGGTGAAGACCTAACGTCATGATGTTTTGAAACACGAGTTCAACCCTAAGGCTCAAGTCTCAGGTAACGAATGTCTCCTATGAAACGTAAGATCAATACTGGAAGCCTCGTCTCAAACCAGAAAGGGCATCTTGAGTCACCACGTCCTGCAAAAGCACTTTCATGTGGACCTCATCTCGGGGCCACGATGGGTCAGCCTGAATTTATGATAGTCTTAACCTGCCAGGATGAACCACGCTCCCGCCTGAACCTTCCTCCGGTAATGAATTCTCCCACAACTAAGAAGGCGGCGGGGCATCTGGGTATAAGCCTCAACTCATAAATGGGGATGAAATCATCATGTGGTGTGCCTCAAGTCTGGAGCGTCCAGGCTTACCTACAGACAGTAATGTCTTAGGCCAAGGAGGTCAAATCTACAACCTAATAAGTCTTAAGTCATGAGAGGCGAGTCCCTGAGCAAGGAGGGAATACCCTTCAAACATGAGAGTTCACTTATGAGACCAGGGTCTTAGCTATGGAGGGGCAAGTATCGTTCGATCATCATGACGTTCTAAGTCTCGGGTCATGAAGAGTGACACTCGGGCCACGTGGGAGGATTCTGTTTCAGGTCATACCATGGTAATCTCGTGAGAGTTTACAACTCCTTACGAAAAGATTTTCCTAAAAAGCTGGGCTAGCGAGCAGAGCGCTCATCCCTGGATAATCTAGGGTTAAGACGGAGTAATGCGAGAGTCCTGTTGACACAATGTGTTATGTGCAAGACGGAGACACTGTACGTTCGTAAGCTGATAGCCAACAGCCCACGCCTGAGCGAGGTACAGATAAAGACATGTCTACCTAGACTGAAGGAATGGAACTTGACAGCCTCTTCTGCGACAACCCTCCCGATACCCAGGCGGGGAGTAACGATGATATGGTAGTCTCGGGTAATGATGGGAAAGTCTCAAGTGTAGGGTCACCATGGTGGTCGCACATCATGAGGCGTCACAAGTCATGAGCGGGTCTTGTCAGTCCCAGGTCGCTGTGGTAGTCGCAGGTCATGAGGAGGGGGGGGGGGGTGTCATGTCATTACAGCAATACGGTCTCAGGTATGAGGAGTGGACTAAGTCGTGAGGAGTGGCTCTCAATCTCTCCAGGAGGAGTGGACGAGTGCCTCATGTCATAGTGGTAGTCTTAGGTCATGCCGGGGCTAGTCAGCTTCACATTGTGCGTGTATGAGGCCCGGACACAATGAGTTCCTACTATGACTGACAAGGCGGGCCGCGGAAAGGGGGTCCCCCCCCCCGGCAAGACACCTTGGATGATGAACGAGGTCGCCAACGCTACCTGGAAAAACACGCCCACGCGACTAAAAATAAGAAGAGTTTCCTATTTTCCCACACACACACAAAAAAAATGCTGCCAAAAAAAAAAAGAAAGTGATACATAAAAATGTTCATGTCCCCCGTCACACACACCCGCCCAGCTGAGGTGTACACGTCGAGGTAAGACGTACGTACTTCGCCGGAGTAATGGCTTGCAATATACAAGCCTGAGCCAGGGCAGGTGGTCCGGTTTACTGCTGGAGACGGTACACGAGGGTATAGTCATGGAACACGTTGTCCCTAGTGACCCCACTCCAGGTACCTACGTAGACTAGTTGCCGAAAACTCCTTGTGTGTTGGTAAACCTTTTTTCCACTTGAGCGACAAGTGTCCACCCACACGATGCACCACACTAATGGCCACGACAATTAGGTCCTTACGGAAGAATGAAAATACCAATCACCACAAACTTTCCGTAAGGGGCACCTGTATTACACCTCCACCAAGTTCAGGGTGGGGCAGATTTCCAGGGCCAGCACGAGTTCCAGAGGCCCGCCCGTCCGTCAGGAGCACTTTCCAAGGCCTTACAATCATCCGCCTCAGGTGTCATAAGATTCCCCGACACCAGCAGCACAAACAACCTCCACATATCACTCTGGTATCTTCTCTCAACGACGCACTGATGCACTATTTCCTACGGCAGTTTGTTCGCGACTTATACTCGTGTTCAGCTAAATAAAGGGGCCTGATTGTACGACATAGTCGATGCCTCTACCAGACGTGTTTTACTTAACATGCGGGAGCGACAGACCAACCAGGGGCTCGTACCACGCACTGCTCGGTAAAGCTAATTGGCTCCACTGCCTGACAGACGCTGCTTATCACGACGGTGTTCACCAAGCGGCAGCAACACCCTTAGCCCACCCACTGGATGAGGAGCTGACCTAGACACTTGGCCCGCCAGTCAGCCAAACTCGCCAGTCCGCCCTTACCAACGGCGCCGACGAAACTGAGGACTGAAGGACGCAACCCAAGTTGAACACCCACGCACGAACATATCTACCACACGAGAACTTGCAAATATCTCTCGTGTCTCTCATGTCCTCGCCACACATCTGGACTGATCCGTAGATGAAACACTTCTCTGGGATTATGTGCAGGGATAAATGCGCAGCGACAACTGTCAGCTCACTTCTGTCCTGTTCGTCAAACAAAATAAGCCTCGCCATCTTCACCACCCCACAATATAGGCTATGATTGGTCATCAATAATTGGAGGAAAACTCATGCCCTCCAGGGATCCTACAACGTCATAATCTCTCAAGATATATCAGTGTATGTTACCAGTAGAAAGCGATCGGATATCACTTTTGTGAAAACAGCATATGATTATAGAGGAAATAACCAAGTCAAATGAAATTGGTGATACTTGGCATCAAGTTTATCCACGTTGCCAACTAGTGTGTTCTGATCCCGCACACCACGCCCGTCCCGCGACAACAGTTTCCAAGTGACATGGAGAACTCACTTACAAAAGTAGTACATGTAAGTAAAAGTTTCATCTACACGAAAGGAACTGACAACTCTACTAAAAAATATCACTTGTGAAACATTTTCTGGCACACGTCTGTCCTGAGCTGCGAATCGATTGGTGGAGACGGGATGAGGCGGAGGAAAAGGCGCAGGCGAGAAATACGAGAAGCAAAAAAACAAACTACTCTTCCTACGAACATTTATTACAAAAAAGAATAAATAAATAAAGTTACAAAAGCAATGGAGAATACACAAAGATATTCAAGAATCAGAAGACATGGTACAAAATGGGGCCCCAACGAAGCCACATTCCTCTCCTCACAAAACCTACACCAACACACTCACTGATTTCTGCCGGTATCCCCGCCAAGTTTATTGTGCACCCATGCTCATCCTGTGAGCGGTAGCGCAAGAGGATCACACAGGTCACAAAGGGTTTTTGTCACAGAGCTCAGTCGCGCGTGGATCCGCGCGTGAAGGCGTGCGAGCTGACAGACGCCCATCCCACTGGTCATAAAATTCAAAATAAAGTAACTTCCGAAAAACTTAACATATGTTAAGCTGAAGGAATAAAAGCTGAAGATTGAGAGGGACACTGCTGGAGTTGTGATGATCACGTTGCCCCAAGGCTGGCTCGAATAGCATGGCTCACTTGTGGCCCCCAACGCCCTCACATACCTCGCCCACACACCTGATTGGAAATTAACTCCCACACAGCCTCATAAACGTTCATAACTCTTACACGAACATAGTTGTTTCTGTGCCACTCTC
>JAUUDZ010354736.1:0-15876 GCA_032361705.1 Panulirus versicolor | reverse complement strand
ACAGATTTCTTGTGGCGAGTGCTATGTGCTAGCCCTGCCTTTTGGCAAAATGGTAGAAGCAATGGACCGAAGTAGGAGGTAGGAACGTTTAGGTATGGTAGAAGTAGTAAGTAGGAACATCAGGGAGAATTGTCAGTAGGAACATTAGGTAGGAGCCTCTGCAAACACTGTGCTAGACTTGCCCTCTGCCAGTGGCCTGTTAACGGTGAGGCATTAAAGGATAAGAAGTGGCACAGGAGATCACTAGTTATGGAAACTCTATTGCCGTGGCCACCCACTCCAGGGAGTTCCTAAAGGGAACGAGCATCAGAGATACAGATAGATAGAAAGATAGACTCCTGATGAATTTACTGAAAAGTTTTGAATTTTCACTTGCCTTGAGCACAATATTCTCTTTGGACTTTCTTTGTTCCTCCTTTTTATCCTGCTATGCTTGTTTCATGCTCTCTTATACCTTGCAAATGCTGGTTGGCTGGAGTGCACTTTGAGAAGCTGTGTGCTGAAAAGAGGATTGGAAATACCTGGTTTAAAAAAGAGGGACATATACAGGGATGAGTGGGGTAGATGGTGCTAAATGATATGCATGCAAACCAAGAAATTCTTGGATATAAATAAGCTGAAAGGGGAAGCTGGTGGGTTGTCTGATCACTACTTGGTAAAGGTGAAGCTAAACAGCTGTTGGGGGCTTTAAGAAAAGAGGGAATGTTATGGGTGGGAAGAAGTTAGTGAATATGAGTGAGCTTGGAAAAGAAGTTTCTATGAATACAAAGCAGGAGAGATCAAGTCTAGAACTGCAAAGGACGAGACAAAATGAAGCTAGAGGAGCGAGTGAGGAATGGGAGTATTTTGGAAAGTACAAGACAGCACATGTATGAGAAAAGTATGTGGCATGTGGGAGGATGGCAAGTGAAAAACAGTAGTGAGTGTTGGGATGAGGAAGTCAAATTCCTAGTGAAAAAGAAAATAGAAGTGTATGGGCATTACTTGCAAGGTAGGAGTTTGAGTGACAGGGATTAATACATGAGAAAGCAGAAAGTCTAGAGGAAGGTGCACGGGATGATGCAAAACAGAGCAAATGAGATGTGGGGCGAGCAAGTATCAGCAAACTTAGGGGAGAATAAGAAAATATCTTTAAAGGACACTGTGGAAGTAAAAGAGAACAAATAGTCACATCATGGATAGGGGCAAATTAGAAAGTAATAATACGCAAAGATTAGGTAAAAATATGGAGAGAGTTTTTGAAGGATTATTGAATGTTTTTCGATGACAGGGTGCCAGATGTGGAGATACGCAAGGTAAGAAGTTCAACTCCAAGTAGTTCAGAGAAAAAAGAAGATGTGCTGAAAGCCTTATCTAAGATAAGCAACGGAAAGAGACAAGATAGTTGGATTGTGAGTCTGAATGGAGAGAACTTAGCAGAAGTGAAGCATTTCAGATACCAGAGAGTGGACATGTCGGTAAATGGGACCATGAGGGCTGAAGTGAGCCAAAGGGTGGGTGATGAGGAAGATGGATGCAATGAGATAAGTGGAAACACATTTCATTGTCTGTGAGGGCAAAGATGGGCATATTTGATGGTGTATCATTCTGTATTAATGCAAGGTTGAGAGGCACTGACCCAAGATAAAGTACAAAAGTGAATGAATGTGCTGGAAATAAAATGCTTGAGAACAATTAGTGGCACGAGGAGGATTGATCAACTAAGAATTGATATGGCAAGAGAGGTGGGATAGTATGAATAGTACAGTTGAGAGACCTGAAAAGGGTGTGCTGAAATGGTTTGGGCATATGGAGAGGATGAGTGAGACGAGTGACATAAAAGGTATGTGTCAGAGGTGGAGGGAGACAATGAAAAGGAGCAGACTTTAAACGTTGATGAAAAGATGGAGTGAAAAAGTTTTTGAGGGATCAGGGCCTTAACGAAAATGTGAGATATGCATAGGATAGGGTATATTGGAGCAATGTGGTATGCAGTGGGCAACTTGCTGATGATAAGCAGCAGTTGAGGGAAACTAGTGAAAGATCTATGGGGCTTGGATGAGGATGAGAGACTCTGTTTTGGTGCATTATGCCTGACAGATAAGAATGGATTTGGGCAAATGAAGCCATTCTGCTATTCCTTGCACCAGCTCACTGATGGAGAAAACAACAAACATATATATATTTTCTTTTCTTTCTTTCATACTTGTTTGCCATTTCCCCACATAAGTTAAGAACCACCAGGAACAGAAAAAGAAAATGCCTCATTTGCTCACATCCATTCTTGATATCATCGTAATGCACCTAAACCATAGCCCCCTATCCACAACTAGGCCCAACAGACCTTTATTTGGTTTCCCTTGGATACTTCACATGCCTTGGTTCTGTCCACTGACAGCACAGTGCCCCCTGCAAAATACACTGCTCCAATTCACTCTATCCCATTCACTATTTTCATCCTCCTGCATGTTCTGGCCCTGACCAATCAAAATATTTTTCATTCCATTCTATTTCTAAAAAGACAAAACTTTAAGACAGTGATTCAAAATTCCATCATAGCCAGATTTACCCTTTTGATGAATGAATTTGTTCCCCAAGCTACAGTATAGTGAAATGTCAGAAAATGAGCTGCTGTAACAGGGGATCCACCTAATGTACATTGTACATGTTCGAATAGATTCTCTGCGGTCATAAATTTTGGGGCAAAAATATTGGTAAGAATGCATCTCAAATACACAATGGAATTCTAAAGGAAAATAAGCTTTTATGTTAATGGTTCCAGAAAGCCAAAACTGTCAAAAAAAAAAAAAATCCAGGCATTATGGGAAAAGTAGGAAAGATCAATGTAAAACTTTTTAAAGAGGTGGAAATCCTGCTTCTCAACCAAGTGAACCTTATGAGCAGTAAATATTTTGTCTATGCTGATGGACTGTGCAGCAGTTTCACTTATCAATATTGTACAACTATCAAATGTAACTCCTGGTATCATTTACAATGGTGATGACACTGTGCAATAAAATTCCTTTTTTGAAACTCCTGAATACTTTTATCTGTAAATGTAACTCCAAGGTTTTTATATTTGTCCTACATCAGTTCATCTGCTAAGCTGACTTTCCTATAGTTTTCTAAATTATCAAAGCAAATTTCCTTTCTCACATAAATTGTTCTTTCCTGTATTTTTCCAAATCATTTATGTTGACTTCCTTTCCTTAAAATCTATAGAGTCTAAACAGCACTTTATTATTGTGAACTACTTTTGCTGCATTGCATGATATCTGCTAGTCTTTTACAATCACTTTAAAAATGTAAGATGTTAATTTCTTTCTAAACCATTTAGTTTAATAAAAATATTCTAAACTCAACTTACTTTATATTATATATTCAACATGCAAAATCCTTTTATATAATCTCTTTGTCATACACATTTGCTATTTCCCGTGTTGCATCAAGATCAGATGACTGCACCATAAGAGGGAAAATCCTCACTTGGCCCCATCTGTTCCCTCTTTTGGAAAAGTAAAACAGGAGGGGAGGATTTCCAGCCTGCCCTCTCCCACCCCTTTTAGTCACCTTCTAAGACACACAGAGAATACAGGGAAAGTACTCTTTCTCCCCTATCCCCAGGGATAAATATATGTATTTCTTACATTTTTCTCACTACAGTAATCTAAGGTTGACACAATTAAAGAGAACATGAACTGAAATTATCTGGGATGAAGCAATTCCCCACATTTTACAAAACACACATTCATCTGAGAGAACCCAATGCACTACACTTACACTTGGGCTGCCCTGTGCCAATAACAGCATCCTATGCACACCTGTATCCGACCTGTGGCAGTAATGGCACACCTGAGAATGAGCTGTCGCTGGAAGAAGCCCGTGCTTAGTTTAGGGGAATCTTTACACACACGATGGAAAGACATGCAGTCAACCTTTTTTTACTGACAGAAACTATTCTTATATTCATCAGCAAATTGAAGGGCCAACCTAAAATATACAAGGTAAATGAATAAGAAGGTACCAATACAACAATATATTGTGGTTAGCTATAAATGTGTCTTAAAGGAAAAGTTAGCGTAATGTACAATTACATCAGTACAGTTTTATACATAGTGAAGGACTATGAATCCACTTTTATATACAGTATAACAGTTAAAATAAATATATGGGTGCTTAAAAATAAATACAGAAAGAAATCAGTTTAAGAAATCATAAAGCAATGCATCTGAAAACACTCAAAATACATTACATTACTGACCATACTCTAAATGAAACAAAAATATTGCCATTATCAAAAATTACATAACCACATAATACACAATGGCAAGGGTTAAATGATGATGAATTTATAAAATTCTACTAAATTCCTAACAGCTGAACACTTATGCAGTGCATTACATTTAAACAAATACAGTTCCCATGTATTCACATATGGCACTTGGTAGGTTATTATGTCAATCTCTTAACCCCAGACTGAATGTGAAGTGTAAATATAATCTACTGTGTATGACTTGTTATGAGGCCACAAAGTCAACCTTGAGAACCCAAACTTTAAGCTGTACTCTGTAGCCTTCACAAAGAGGTGCACTCTTGAGGCCTGTATCTGAACTAATGACTCTACAGGACCTTCATGGAAGTAGGTTTCCGTTTCGTCATATTAGCATAACATTCACCCATGATATACCTCAAAAGCTAACAGACAACCAAAAGTATCCTTCCATAACTGAATATGACCCTACACAACTCTGAGAGATTAAAGGATAATATAATCACCATTTGATCTTAGTGCAATACAGGCATCCCCTACAATGAATGAGGTTGCAAGTACAGCGAATCTGTGCTGCACCAACTTATAGATTGTGGGGAAAAACAGGGATACATCTCCAAAACTTCTCTAAGTCCTCCATTTATCATAATGGTATAGCCATAGGAAAAAATATACTGGATGCCAATTCTGAAGAGACAATTTATATATAGCTCCTTTGCATAAATCACACTTGTCCCAAGAGATATCTCTTTCCACTCCTGATTTTCCACCAAGATTGCCAACATTTTTTATATTTCTCTAATCAAAGGATGTCTCACTTTAGTAATATCACTAGACTAGTATGTGACCGAGCTACAGCACCTTCAATTTTCTCTGCATTATTCAGGGAGTCAGCAAACTAACCATTGGGCCATTTGGCGATTTCAATATTCATCTACACAGTCAACATACCTTTGGTTTATCATTCAGGGGTGCCATGATCAAATAATATAATCTAGAAAGTGCATTTCTCAGTAGCAAAAAGTGTAGTATCAAATTCATAAACATATCAAAGTAAAGAATTATACGAATAGATCTTTGAAATGGATGAAAACCTGCTAAATACTTGAAAAGTTTTTGCTGTGCCGAGCAACATGGCTTAACCTATATATTTTCTTCAGTGTCAAGGAATGGCAAATGTAAGGCATATTTCCTGACCTCTCATATTATGAACACAATCCTTTCAGTAATGTTATAAGGATACGTATCACTCTGAACAAAAACCCAAATACCCCTTTCATGGATCTCCTGCAGCTTCAAGGTTGTGTTACAATCAGTAACATCCTGGTTACATCCATATGCAAATCACATACCCCAGTCTGATGTTTCTAGGAAGATAAGCACACCTTGCTTGGCTCATTCTGTTCCAAATTTTATACATGGAAATGCACAGAGGGAAGGGTTTATCATCATATTATCACGCAACGCAAGGAACTCCTTTAACGGGGCTCCTGAAAAGCTTCAACGCTGCACTCCATGCAAGAACTGGGACACAGTGAAACAGCCTGGAGTAAGATGGTCTTTGACTAGACTACTCCTTTTTGTCTAATAACAATAAGACAGCCTTGCCCTGGGTAACTTCTCTAGAAACCAAAGATATGGACATAGGGTGATGGATGGGATAAAGGCTGATGATGAGGTAAGGACAGTGTCCAAGAGTTTCTAAACAAATGATCAATGGAAAAAAAGTTATGGCCACAGGGTACTGGTAGCATGGATACGATGATGATGATGAACAATGGGTGATGGTGGGATGGAGTTTACTTTACATAATGTTCAGTAAACATTATGTAAAGTAAAACATTTTCTCCGAGATGGAAGAGAGAAAAGGAGAACTCTGGGAGGTAGTGAGAGTACACCCCTATTTTTCCCTTGTAATATTACATTTGCTATGTCCACATTCACTGTATATGCATATACCCCCGCATACATAACGAGAGGCCTGTACTTAAATTCCTTTAAAAGCGAGCTACATGTTGGTCATCAGTGGACACTGCTGAGATGCAATTCTCTTATCAAATTGATGGTGTTGATATCTTTATGAGGAGTCATACCTAGTCAGCAACAAAGTTTAATGAATAAATGTATATGATTCTTAACCGCTCTTTGCTTCATTAGAATAATAAAAAAAATCCCGAGTGGTTTGTCATGCCGGAAGACTCCAACAAATGTAATAGACAAATATTAACTGTGCATTAATTACTCCTACACACGTGGCTTATGCAGAAAAGATATTAGCAGTTATTTGGTACAATTCTTTGGTCAGTATTAACACTATACTTTTGATATTGGTTTAATTTTCCATTTATCATTCCAGCAATACTGTCTAAATATTAATTTTTCTATTTTATGCAGCCTACCTTTATGAATTTATGTTTTCTAGGTATAACACTTGAAACTTATTTTTTACAGTACTGTACGGATAAAAATTATGCCTCAGTTATAGTACTGCAAATACATTCATTCACAATAATCATTCACCAGTCATGTGCGGTTCATAGAGAGCTGACTGAATTTGTCCCATACTTAAGCATTTGTCGACTTGACAGCAATGCCTCTCCAGTGAAATCCCACCAACATATATCAAAAATCCCACTTACAGATCAGAAAGAGTATAAAATCAGGTATATGTAATCTATCCATGTTTACTGTAACCTATAAATCAAGTCTTATGACTACGCTAAACATAAACATATAAATACATTACAAGGGCAGAGTAAGAAATCTACCTACTTATATCAAATATATAATTACAGCAACCTGGCTCACAGAAAATTTCCTTTGCGCATTTTCCTGCATTTCTCTGTTCTGAAACATCTCTCAAGCACATACTGTACTCTTTCATCCTCAGGGTCCTTAACCCTTCAGTCAGTTCAATTTCCTTATATATAATTTTCCAATAATTTTTCATCATCAACTTCCCCTAAGAGCACAATTCTCATTCAGTACCATACAGCTTTTAAATAAAATCCTCAATCCTCAAGCTATTAAATCACCTAACTCTACAGTCACTCTCAAGACATCCATCTCAACTACCTTCACCCACTTATTTTTTTCTATTTCACTTCCACCAATTAGAGAATATATTCAATCCCTCCAAACTCATAATCAAGAATTTAACTCAGTCTATTCCATTCATCAAATATTCCTCACTCAGTACAACAGCTATTTCTCAACATCCTTACCCTTCGCGCCATTAGCTCATTACCATATCCACTCTCAGGAAATCCTTCTTTAATACTTCCTGCCTTATGGTAAAGTTGGTAGCACTAGACCTTCTAATTGACCCTGCCACAACTTCGGGCTCACTTTATCTATTCACCAAAACCCTCACATCATCGGTGATTTATCAACTTGTCAATGCCGTAAAAATCCTGGCATTTCTTTCCTTGTCTCTGCTAAACATATGAAAATAATACATTCATATTGCTTGTATACTTTATCAAATCCAGTAGCTCATATGCTGACTCTTCCATGATAACTATGTGACTATCATGTAGAATTATCTCCAGTCTCTATACCCTTCTGTATTACTCACATATTCATACATACAACCATGGCTAACATCAGTAAATTACATAATAAAAAATTCTCACTTCATCCTTAATTCCACAATTCTTAGTCCATCCCTTATCACTGGACATTCACGCACTGTTTTCCTTTTCAATTCCCATACCAGTTCCCTGCTGATTCTCTCCCCATTACACACCACTTACAAATCCACTACACTTGTTTTTTCAGGTTTACATAGGTTTTCTAACTGTCTGCCTACAGAAGTCTAAACATCTGCGAAATCATTCAATTATATCTCCAATCTTCTCAATATGATGTTACCATATCTGATATCATTTACCATTTTTTTTTATTCCAAGAAATATGCATTCTTAAATTCAGAAAGAGCCTGGCTCTCATGAGGACCTGGTGGGATAACAAGCTCAACTTCCTAGGTCCAGGGCTAAGGTCCCTCACCACCGGCAGGCCACCCTAGAGCATAGGGCACGCACCTCCTGATTTGTGGGGAGGTTTAACCTCAAACAACAACTTAAAAACCTAGGTCTTTCTGCATCAAAATGAACCTAGGTCTTTCTGCATCAAAATGTTCTCAAAACAGACTTACTTCACATTTAGCAGAGACTAAATCAACTAAGAACTTAATTGATGATGCTGCAACTTTCATCACTTAGTTATCTAGAGAAAACACCTCCAGCAGAAGAAAGTAATCCTCATCATACAGAGCAAACAAATTTCCCTGTACAAGATCACATTCAACATCAAAGTTATGTTCTACACCAAAGGAGCTTCACTTATATAATAACCAAGCTCATAAACCATCTTCTTCCACATCATCTTTCTTATACTCTACTGGTGTTGGTGACTCTTCACGGTAATTTCATCTTACATCTCAAAGCTGCATTGCATTTTACCATCTATTATGTCTTTGCCTCTTAATTTATGTTATTGCTTACTTTAGTGATAAGGCACCTACAAGAGGCAATTATCAAAGAAAAATGTCAGCCGTAGATACATAAATATAAAAAAGGACAAAGAATCATCAAGACTACAAATGCTAATATTAGTACAGTTTACAGCAAAGAGACAAGCTGACATGCTTATGCCGAAAGGAAATGATGTAATGAGAAAGTGCATTGCAGAAAAATGTAAATGTGGCTATATTCATGACGTTGGCAAAACAATCTAGTAGCAGGTAGTTAAATTTAGCCAATTATAAGCATTCTAGAAAATGGTCCTTGGAGAGGCTTTACATACTTCATCTACCCTACAAAACTATTATTAGATTCTATGAAGCTAGTCTGAACAAACAGAAAATAATGATGATGAAACTGAGGTCAAAAGTGACCTCTCACCAAGGTGAAAATGCAATCTCTCTCTCCTCATCAAACCTAAAGAAATCTAAAATAACCTCACATACACAACCATGATTAATCAGTTCACAACTATATGGTCATAGCAAAAATTACTTCAAAATCATTTCAATACATATATCAAAATACTATCAATGACCAATTATCAGGAATCCATTATTACCTTTATTCATACGGACTTCTAGTAAGGCCTCTAATTACCATGAAATCCTTCGTATCCTCTACTTTAAAAGGGATATCACTAGGAGTCCTATATATAATGGGCCTTGGGAGGTTTTCGCTATCCCAGAGAACCCTGCTGACCAGGGATCCAGTCCCTACACCCAGGAAAGAGAAAATTGGCTTCCCTGAATTCCTCATGCAGCAAATCATAAAAGTTTAGCACTTTAAAATCATGATCCTAAAATACAATACACCATCTAAAAACATGTACATACACTCAGCATCTGGTATGTTTTACAATACATACAGTTTTCTATTTCTTTTTAAGGCATCAATTATGGGCAATGTGTCTATATCAGAGTCAAGTCTTTTAAGAGAAAAATGTGGTGTAACCTGCTTTTCAAGTAGTGACATGCCCTTCAAATAAAGTGTTGCTGTGGAAGAAAAGAAGCAGATACTGAACAGACCAAATCACACATATCACCTGTGGCATGTAACATTCTGTCTGGTGCTGCTTGACCCAGCCATTTCCAGAGGCATGGAAAATGAAAGCCAAAAGCAATATATAAAAGAAAGTACCTAAATACAAGTAACTATGGTGAGACTTTGCTAAAAGCAAGGCGAGCATCTAGAGCTCTGTACACATCTTACAAGACGTTTCTCTCCGACACAACTTATTCCTTATCCATCATACCCAAGTTCATCTGGAACTGACTTAACATAATGTCAGGTTTTCTTTTAAACATTTCTGCTGTTGTTGCATCCCATTTTAAATTTCTCCAGGCTGTACACTGAATATTCTTTCCATCTATCTTGCAGGGCTCTCATCTATTTTTGCTTGACGCTAGTTTAAAACATCAAATGGTAGACCTGCATCTTAATAACAACGTTTCTTTTTCGCCGAGAGGCTTTAAAGTTCACACGAGCAAGAGAGAGAGAGAGAAAGCAACTCGGTGGCAATGAGAGTAAAGCTCAAATTGTATAGTTAGAAGGGGAGTGAACAGAGAGGACCATATCTAACTGACCTAGGTACAAATTGACAGCGAAAGAAACCTCAGATGGGAATATGGTTCTCCAGACAAGGATGAAGTGATTCTCTGTACAGCTTTAGAGGCTATTTTGAATAGAAATAGGACCTGACCAGAATCCCGGGTTTTTGCAATGAGACTTACCTATTTCAGCAATAAAGAGTATATACAAGACTCATGATTAAATCAATACCAAGAAAATTCTGAAAAAATGTAAAACCAAAAGAGATTTCAGAGAGAAATAGAAAGGAGTTCTCATTTCTATGACTAGATCTTGTTAACACAACTAAGAGATATCATCCAGGTCTGATTAAGTGAGGAAAAAGTATAGACAAGAAACAAAATAAGTGAAGAAAACTGATTTTCAAAAGCAGTTAAAGAAAAGAGTCAAGTCATGACCATAACACTGAAAAGAATACATAGTAGAGAGAACAAAAGAAACAAAGTAAGAGGATGGTAGAAGTTAGAGCAGAACCTGAAGGAGCACCACAAATGATGGGATATGATAGAAAGGGAGATACATCAACAATGGTGCCATGCAACCGAGAAGAAAACTGGAGGATAAAAAGTTAAAAATGCTAGATCTTGTAAAATACTTCCAAAATATCAAGGGTCAAGAAATAATACACTCCAAAATTCCTATCAGAGGATATTTTGGAAAAAATACCTCCACCAAACTATGAGATTCAAGGTACAAAAGAAAACAAAAATTGAGAAAAGATATAAAATGCTGAAAAAGAAACCAAAGCTACTTTGAAACAGTTGATCCAGTGCATGTTTCCAAGAAGATGGAAAAGTGCTCATTCTGAGATGGAGGTTAAACAAATGAGCAAACACAGGCACAAGAACAAACTCACAAGGCAAACTTTTCTAAAATTTGTAAAGAGACACCACCTGGGTTATTTCTTTTACTCGTTTCTAGAAATAGGAGTGCCTTGGACTTTGCGATAAGAGAACGTAAGAAAATTCACGTGGTGAGAGAGATACGTCTATGGGAGACAAAATGGTACAGCAGAGAGCTGAAGAGTTTGGCTTTATCAGAATGAAATACAGATACACTGCCATCGAGACAGGAAAAGAGAAGGAAAGAATGATTTGCATAGGTTGTCCGAGATAATTTTGACTATGGGCTAGAGGGATCTGTGAGCATGAGAAGAAAGCAACAGAAGACTTACATTTATTCCACACATAAGGCTGAACAAGTCAGATGATGGGAGAATACCCACTGACAATGTGCCTAGTTCCTGATTGGTATGAATTTAGAGCATAACCAATTAAACAATAAAACAAGAATGATGACTGATTGAAGGAACAAGAGATGTACATGTGTACACTCACAGCAATAACCTTTGCCATGCATTCTGATCAAAAAAAGCATCATGCAAGGTAATGCCATGGTCATTCTAACCACAGTAAAAAAAAAAAAATTACATGTAGGTCTACTGAGTATGCCTACTGTGCCATAATCAGTGCTCACAGAGGGAAACGGGAGGATGTACCAAGACAAGAAACAATTATACAAGTGTCATCAGATCTCAATCTCTGTGAAACTGTAATCATACTGAAGTATAATGTAAGAATTCCACAAGATTTCCAGAAGAATCTTTAAGCAAGAACAAATGATAATGAACTATCATTACTAGTGGTAGTACTCAGCAATTAAATTTTTTACTTTCCTCATGAGAGGTCCCGCCAAACAACGCAAAAGTGAATATAGTACGCAAGTATGCTGTAAACATAAATATCATATATGGGCCAAACACAGAGATCAATTTATGTCCAACAGTAAGAATTCCTCTCATAATGACTGCCAGTCCTCTAGTGCTACTATATAACACTATCATAAATCATTCAGATAGAAATTATATCACAAAGTTTCAAGAATTTTACCAACCAGAATGAGCTGATCTACACCTTACCCTGGCTTAAGTAATGATCTTGCCATAATAATGTACAGTGCTTCGTACTGTATCTTATTCTTGCCAAACTGGATAAGAAGCAAAGTCCTGCAGAAACAAAAATGACTGCTTAAGAATCATTTGGAGTTGGATGACTAATGTACTAAGAATTATTGGGAGTTGGATAACTAATGTATTAGGAATTATTGGGAGTTTGATGATTAGTGAACAAGTCATATACATATCCTTAAAAATGAGAAAGGCAAGAGAAATATATGGTTTGCAAATTATGAAATAGAAAAGTGTTACAGTCAAACTTTCAATCAATGTATGTTGTCTGCTAACTGCTGTACAGCAGAGAAGCACCATGTCACAATACTTCCACACTTCTATACATTCTCCTTTTGAGGTCTCCACCAAATTTAGCATCCCATTACAAGAACTAATTCTGAATCTCATCATTCAAATGCACTTTCTTCACATGAGTGTACTTTTCCTGTAAATATTCCTCCAAGTTTATACAACTTCTGTCATACCCACTTCTACAGATACAACCAATCTTTATGCAATTACATGTATCTCTCAAGTTCAGCCTCCTTAACTCTGTCTTTTCTTCACACTATAATACTTCCCAAAAAGAATGACTTTAGTCAGCATTTTACTAGCAATCTCTCCACCCAAAACCAAAGTCTTGCTAACACGCTCAATACAAGCAGGCAAAGTTACATTTTCCTTCTTCAAAGAGTCTATGCTGCCACAATTTTTCTTAATTGCAGATTCTAATGTAAATGGATGTAACAGCAAGCAGATCTAACAAATGTAACACAATCATATTTCTAAACTTCAATGTACATAAAAAAAATGCAGAATGGCAAAGAATACAGAAAATATTGTCCATAATGAAGATAAAATTAATGAAAAGAAAAAGATGAATGAAAAATTATATAAAAAGAAAATGGTGTGAATAAGGGTAAAACATATATGAAAAAGCAATGGTATTCTAACAGGAGATAAACTCTGTAGAAAAATAGCCTGCTTTATCAAACAATATCTAATGTGAAGGTATCAATAAATATCTTTAGCCATTTTATGCACCTGATCCACAGGAAAACGAGAATGGATTTAATTTCTATAAAATACTAAAGATTCACAATTGCTAAAGAAAGGGGGTCATTTAATTGATTTCCCCTACTGCACTGCTTTCAACTTACTTGACAGAAATGTTAATCTTGAAAAGGCAGCATACATTATCTACACCTGCTGCTCTCCCTGTTGTACCTGCTGGTCTGGCATAACCTCTTCCTCACCAACTTCTATATTAACGTTGATCTCTAACCTCAGATGGATATTGGTAACCATAAACCCAATGGCAATAAGTAATGGCAGGCGGATCCGTGAGGCCCAAGCCAGCTTGAACAAGAAAGCAAGCGTAGGTGGTAGACCTCGAGAACCCCCCACTAACACTGATGTTAGATCACGTAACATTCTGTTCTCACCAACCTGTCCTGCAAAACAGAAATAAATATTCAATAAAAATCATTATATCAAGGAATGCAACATGTACACCACACATACATATCTACTGATGTATTCACATATGTAGCATAGTTGGTCAAGTGACCCTACGACCCCTTTTATGAGGCTTTTGCAGCACCGAGGCAGCACCACATGACAGCATGCAACACTGATAAAACTCTTATACCTTAAAACATACCTCTCTTCTAAATACTCCTTAACACATTCAGTAACTTAGCCTAGTCTTTCATCCTAAGACTTAATTCAGTTGCCATGGTCTATCCATTGCCACAACTACTCCTAAGTGTCTAAAACACTCCACTTCCTCGAGGTTCTAACCATTCGAACTTGAACTCAAACCATCCCATTCAACCCTCTCCTGCATATCGGTCTTACATATTCTTCACATCTATTCTCAACTTTCCCCTTTCACACACTCTCCCAAACTCTGTCTCCATTTTCAATGTTTCTCTCTAAATTCTCCCACCAGAGATGTCATTAGCAAGTAGTAACCGAGTCAACTCCCATGCCTCAAGTCCTAGTGCACTACAGACCTACCCCTCACTCCTTATATCTTCATCTCTCAGATGGATTAGGGTCAGGCTTATCTGATGGCAAAATTGGTAAGAAAGACGTCAATCCCCAGGGACGTTGTCGTGGCCAAGACGACGATAGACTTTGCGTGGACCACATTATCACACAAACCCTAATCTTATCTTGTTAGATTACAATAAAAGCCAATAACCTGATGCTTCACCAAAACATCAGTATTACTACTGTATTACAGTGAAGAACTGGTATCTTCTCTCCGTGCAACCAATTCCCGTAAGATTTCATTCTGTGGTTACAAGACTTATCATGTACCATTACGTAAACACCCGGAAGTAACAACTATAAAAAAGCAT
The DNA here is from genome assembly GCA_032361705.1 of Panulirus versicolor. Classification (NCBI taxonomy): domain Eukaryota; kingdom Metazoa; phylum Arthropoda; class Malacostraca; order Decapoda; family Palinuridae; genus Panulirus; species Panulirus versicolor. The sequence goes on along the minus strand of JAUUDZ010354736.1, from coordinate 1,197 downwards.
GAAAACAAGTAATACCGTCTCGTTTATTCTAATAATATGTAAGATCTAAGAGAGTTAAACGAGTATAAAAAAAATCTAATCAACTCATGACATAAAATGACGTATGATTTCCTTCTGTGGTTAAGAGACTAACAAACAAGTTGTTTCTAGACTATGCATCTAAAACCTTTTTAAACACACTCACTTAATAAACCAGGTCGTGCTACTTATCATCATCTCTGCCAGCAGATTAATCAACCGGTATTGGCATAACAGGACAGTAATTACTTACATTCAAACAGCTGCCAAGGTACTGGTGTGCGTGGTCGCTTACTCTAACAGGATGATGTCTACTGTTCGCATCCGCATTGAACTGAACGTCCAATCCGGATTCACGAACGATGATCCGGATGTATATGGGTGGTGGGGGGATATATATATATATATAAATGGACACTTGACAGCCTATACAAAGGGGGGAAAATAAGGGAAAAAATACGCTAGTGGTGTGGGTATTTTTTTTCTAAATTCCTTTTCAGTTATTGGTCTATTGGGAGGGCAAAATACAAGCGGGGTCCTTAGGTACAAACCTGTCCGCATTCTTTAACGACCCTACTGCTCATTATCATCATCATTACCAATTGTAGTAGTAGCCTTAATCCATATTGACAATATTTGTCAACCCTAACCAGGGCTTAGTAGGTTATACGTCAACACCTATGCCATATACATAGTAAGGTTGTAGTCCTACATTTGAACATTTGTGGATATTTATTCGTAAATAGTATAATAGTCGTTCTGCTATCAGTAATCACTATTGACGAAACCAAGTTATTACTTTTTTTTTTTTGGAGGGGCCTACCATAAAATGATGCTAATGAATAAACAATGAAATGTGTGAAATAACTTTGTACAACGCTGGTCATGAAAGGAAAATAAAATACCCCAACCACCGAAAAAATGAACTGATACATCAGTGGAATTTTGACCAATACTGGGATTTAATGAGCTGAAGGGGTTACTGTGAAGCGGGGTGGGGAGCTCCGGGGTCAACAACCCCGTCGGCACCCAACCCCATATTAATGCTGTAGGGGTGTGGGGGTAAGTATTCTTAGAGGCCTCTATCTCTCTCTCTCCTTTTTAGGCGTTTTGGAGAACTTTCTCCAAACAAGATCCTATAGCAGGGCGATGACAGGCTCAAAAACAAGGCGATATATA
>JAUUDZ010354625.1:0-15876 GCA_032361705.1 Panulirus versicolor | reverse complement strand
GTTTGGTCACATGGAGAGAATGAGTGAAGAAAGATTGACAAAGAGGATATATGTGTCAGAGGTGGAGGGAACAAGGAGAAGTGGAAGACCAAATTGGAGGTGGATGGATGAAGTGAAAAAGATTTTGAGCGATCAAATTAGGAAGCATATAATAATCTACATCATCATAATGGTTATAATGCACATACCATAATTCACAAGTACAGTGCTAATAATTGACAAACCTGAGCTGTTCCCATGGTGGAGAGAACATGTTTACAATTCTCTGATGCATTATAAAGTTTCCTTCTTGAACGTCTATTCTCTAGAGGATCACCTTTATACTTCCTGAAGATCGCAAAAGAAGGAAATAATTTGTAACATTGCATTCAAAAATGTCAAGACAAAGGTCTCCCTTTTCTAAGAATAATTTTATGGCTATAAATTACTTCAGTGTACCAAAATGAAGATATGATAATACAAAAGAATTGGGTTGTCACAAAGTAAGTAATGAATATACAATATCTCTCCAAATTTATTAACATACGTGTAAAATTCCTTGGCAAAGTGTTGTACAAGCACATCTGTAAGTGCATCGCCTGCTACAGCTGTAGAAGTAATGGACTCCTTCAGAGTAAGCATTCCACCTGCTACTTCCATCACACTGCCAACAACGGTTGTACCTCCACAGTGAAGAACCACCACATGTCTGTTATCAAGTAAGTCGCTTATTCATAACAAAAATACTGTTAAAGATCTTGGATACTCACAAAAGAAGGCTAAACTTCAGCATAAAAAGTAAATAGCCTGCTAATAAGAATGAGTTGTTACCTTTATATTTAGACACTCTAGACAAGTGCACAAAGATGGATGAATATTGGTGACAACCAAATGCAGTGTTAGAGAAGGTTGGTGACAAACAATTTTATTGTTGGAGAATGTTTGACAGAACCAGTTGTGGTGTTACAGAATGTTCATGACAGAACCAGTTGTGGTGTTACAGAATGTTCATGACAGAACCATTTGTAGCACTGAAGAACATTAGCGGGGACGCTGTAGAATGTGTACAAAGAGACATGATTATCTGGAAGAGCAAACATGGAAGTGTTTGAAGGTACAGTAGTCCCAACATTATCATACGGATGCAAGGAATGGGCTATATATAGATAGGACTGTGCAAATTTGGGTTGGTGTACTAGAAATGAAATGTTTAAGGACAATATGTGGTGTGAGGTGGTCTGACTGAGGAAGTAATGACAAAGGAAGAGACAAGTGTAGTAATAAAAAGAGTGCAGATGAGAGAGAGCTGAAGAGGGTATGCTGAAATAGTTTGGATATACAGAGAGAATGTATGAGGAAAGGGAGAAAAAGAGGATATATGAGTCAGAAGTGAAGTGAACATGGAGAAAATGGAGACCAAATTGGAGATGGAAGGACAGAAAGGAAAATATTTTGAGCAATTGGGGTCTAAACATGTTGGAGGGTGAAAGGCATGCACAGGATAAGAGTGCATTGGAATGTGGTATATAGGGGTCAACATGCTGTCAATGGACTGAACTGAACAAGGGCACGTGAAACATCTGGGGTAAACCATAGAAAGGTCTGTGGGGCCTAGTCGTGGATGGGGAGGTGTGGTTTCAATGTATTACCCGTAACTACAGAATGGATGTAAGCGGATGCGGCCTTTCTTCATCTGTTCCTGGTGCTACCTTGCTAATATAGAAATGGTGATCAGTATGAAAGGAAGAAAAAGAAAAAAATGGTGGGGATGTGAGCTGACCCAGTAAAGCCAAGAGAAAAGATGGCTGATTAAAAACTAATAAAAAACATACTTACCGTCGTCAACATCATCAATAACCAGCTGACTGCCACCTTAGTGCTGTTTAAAGCCTGCCCATTTAACCCATCATTTTCTTTTTCTAGCCCCATTGTTTAAATACTTTGCATTTTCTTCATATATATTTAGCCCTTAGCTTGAGTTAATTCAATAAACAGTTAACATTATTGTTATTAGGATTATGCATTATACATGAAAGCTAGAGTGGATATAAGTGAATAAGGCCATTTCTTCCTCTGTTCCTGGCACTACCTTGCTTACGGGAGAAACTGTAAACAACTATTAAAGAAAAATTTTACTATCATTATTATTATCATTATCATCATTATTATCATTATCATATATGTTATTACTATTACAATAATCATTATCATTATACTTTGTTTACTTTGGCTCCTGCCTATGCTAACAAAAAATACAAATATGTCAGTCTTTTAAAAATGGAGTCTTTAAAAACAACATGAAATACATACATGTTATGTTTGTTGTCATGTGCAAGACTATATGCAAGTATTGCAGCAGAAGGCTGAGATATAGCAGCTAAGACAGTGAATGTGGCCTTCTTAGCAACCTTCTTGATTGCAGAAATGGTTCCTTCACTGCTCCATGCTGGCACACAAATAACTACTGGTAATTCTGCTTCACTGGTGTGGGCACTGGCTATCTCTGAATGGCCATAGGAAAATCATAAATAAAATCTGGTAATTACTTACAAAACAAAATCTTATCTGCATTTGTTCACATGTATGGGGAGATGGTGGTGCACAAAGCTTTCAATAAAATACAAGAGATAAAAAAACATTAATAAAGTAGATATCCACCAAGCTTCACACCACAATAAACAGATGAATTGGTATCAGCAAATTTCATCAGGATATCAGAAAAAATAAAAAGACAAAAATATTCACACTATCACTCGCTATCATGTTCACATTGGAGGGAGACCCTACCAAATTCATCTTCATTCGTCTTCAAAGCAGTAAAGCTAAATTCACTCCAAAGCCATCTCCACTAAACACTTATCTTCATTACACACTCATACACCCTTATAGGTCAGGACAAATGTCATCTTCACAAATACCATTTTCCCTTTTAGCTAGGTAGCACAAGGAACAGACAAAGAAAGGCTGCATTTAATCACATCCATCCTCTAGCTGTCATGTGCGATGCACTGAAACCACAGCCTCCTATCCACAACCAGGGCCTACAGACCTTTCCATGGTTAACCCAATCTGCCTCAAATGCTCTGGTTTAATTCACTGACACTATGTTAACAACAATATATCCCATCATTCCAATTCACTCTATCCCAGGCAAGCCTTTCATCCAACTGCATGTTCAGGTCCTAATCACTCAGTCCTTTCTTTACCTCTTTTCAATCTCTTCCTATATGACACTCCATTACATCTATCAAACCCCAACATGGCAGTCCTTTCATATGCAGACAACTTCACAATCATACACAACACCCTGAAACCACAATAGCAACAATCATACAAACATGCAACAATATATTACACAACTGAATGGCTAGCCCAAAAGAGAATGCCTGCATCTCTATAGAAGTCTTCAATCTCTCTTTTAACACTTGAAGACATGAGGCCAGGTTACACCCTCCAGTCACAACAAAACTCCAGCCATTCTAAGCATCAAATACAACACACACATGACATCCACTCCCCACACCAACAACAGTCCAATGGTAAGAGTATCCTTCATGAGTATAAAATGTGCACAGGAAAGTAATATCATCAAATCATTTTAAGTAGATATTGTACCATAACTTTTGTTCAATGATCACAGCTGGAAAAAGTAAAGATTACATCCACAGTTAAACAACTAATGACTTCAACCTGTGAAATATAATGATAATCTCGGTAAGATCAAGAACTATATCTTTTACAATGAAATTTAGGCAAGTAGTATCAGAGGAAAGCACAGCCTGACCACCTAAGACACATGACAGCAGTAAACTATCACTCACACATGGATATTTGAACATGTCCTTCACAAACACCCATGCTGATGTACACCAGATACACCTATGCTGATGCACACCATATACATGTGTCCAAATCATTGAAAATTCACTAAAAATTAAATGTCTATGAGCACATTTTATGATTTGAAGAGCATGCCAAACTTCGGCAGATAATGTGAAATTAAAAATTTCCTCTTTCATGTCTGCCATTTCCCACGTTAGTGGGGTAGTACTAAGACCATGAAAAAGCCTTTGAGAAAAGAAATCCTAACTTGGTTTCTTCCTTTGGAAAGTAATACAGGAAGGGTGGATTTCCAGCTTCCTGCCCCTGTAAGTTGCCCTTTGCAACATGCAAGGGATTCATGGGAAAGGGATACATTACCAAGGGATTAAATAAAATCAAAATCATGTACATAATCATTCACAGCAACAATCAACAAAGTCACCTCTTTAAATGATAATGTTGGGATAAGATTTACTATATCTGGTGTATATAATATCAAGGAGCTATCATTTATGAACAAAACCATGTAAAAAATAATATAAGACCAAAAACAGAGTTAGCAATTCATAATCACTGAAAAAATTAATGCACTTGTGGTGGTCTGCACTGCATCAATACACTTTACTGGTAATGTTGGTATAAGATTAACTATCTATGAACAAAAACAAGTAAAAAGTTCCATAAAAATAGAATCACAAATTGATAACTACTGTACATATTTATAATCCAGCAGTAATGCAGATATCATCAAACACACTGCAATGGTGATGGTTTAAGATTTACTATTTGGTGTATACAACATCAAAGAGCAATCACTCACAAACAAAAGCATCTAATAAATGTAAAACAAAATCAGCATCACAAGCTGGTAATCACTGTAAACATTTGCAAGGTAACTGTGGTGCTCATCTCATCACCCTAACTGTAACAGTGAAGGATTAGGATTTACTATTTAGTGTATATAAAATCAGAACAATTATTTACAATCAAATCAATTAAATTAATATGGATTACAAACAGCATCGCAAGTTATAATCAAAGTATATAGTTACATAACAATAGTAGTACATATTTCACTGAACTTGCTGTGATGGTGACATTGGAATAAGATTTACTACTTGGAGTATAGCAGTTTGTAGGAACACTAGATAGGAGCCTCAGAAAACAATGCACTAGGATTGCTCTGTCAGTGGCCTGCTAAGGGTGGCACACTACAGGGTAAGAAGGGGCACTGAAGTTCACCAGTTTTGGGGGACTCTTTCGCCATAGCTACTCCCTTGAGGGAATTTGCAAAGGGAATGGGCATCATAGATAGACAGAAAGATACTGCATAATATTACACATCAATCATTCATAAGAAAAAGCATGTAAAAATGATGTAAAACAAAAACAGAGAAATAAAATGATGTAAAACAAAAACAGAGAAATGATAACTGTAAACTCTTACACATTAGCAGTTGTGAGCTTCTCATCAAACTTACTGGAATAGTGATGTAAGTATGAAATGCAATATCTAGTATATGTAAAATCATGAACAAAAGCATGTAAATTCAAAACAAGACTAAAAACTGTCATATATTTGTGTTATAAACATTTACACATTATCAATAGAGTGCATCTTACTAAACTCACTATAATGATGATTTTGGTTTAAGATTTACCATATGGTGTATATATCATGGAGTGATCACTTACAAACATAAGCACGTGAATATGTTAGACCAAAACCAGTTACAAATCAATAATTACTATAAACATTTAGGTGCACATGACAGCTAACTGTACAAACCTTGTTCACTTAAAGGGTAAGACTAGATAACAGCATCACAAATTGATAATTATTGCAAACATTTATATACTAGTTGAGGCACACATCTATTTAAACTTTGCTATGATGGTGTGATTGGAATAAGATTTATATTTGGTGTATATTGCATAATACAAAACAATCTTTTATGCAAATCAAAAGAAAGATAAAAACAGTCACAAAAGTGATAAGTATTTTAAACTCTTACACGTTAGCCGTAGAAGATCTCATCAGATTTATCAAAATAGTGATGTTCTTAAGAAATTTGCCATTTGGTGTATACAGGTTGTACCTCTCTAAAACAGCGCTGTGTGGTCTGGAAACTCCCATGGTCCAGCTCGTTTTGAATCTGCCGCCCTTAGTTTGAGGATCTGCCACTAGGACGGCATTGTTAGCAGTGCTAAGGTGCCAAAATCTGTTTACACTGCAGTCAAGCTAATCAACAGTCCTGTTAATTTCTTAAAGCCCCAAAACAAGCATATAATGCTGATGAATCTGCCCTCTATTGGCATCATATGCCACAAGAAACCCTTGCCCAAGATACTGAGGAGTCTCCATTAAGGGATGAGGATTCCAAGATAGGGGTAACAATTCTTGGCTGCAGCAATGCTGCAGGAACACAAAACCAAGCTGATGGTAACTGGTAAGGGCAGTCACCCAAGGGCCTTTAAAGGGGCCAATTTTCCTGCATTTTCTGTGGTCCAGCAATGGCCAGGTCCCAAGGTTGCCAGATTAAAGAGGTACAACCTGTATATACATAACATAAAAAGTAAAAACAAAATAATGCAAAACCAAAAAGTCACAAATTGACAACTATTATAAACAATTACTCATTAGCGCAGGACATGTCTCATCAAACTCCTTGTAATGGTTGTCCTGGTATAAGATTTACAGTGATCATTTATGAACGAAAGCACCTAAAAAAATTTAGGACCATAAACTGTTACATATCAATAATTTGCATGCGACTGACCACTAACTGTACATACCTTGTTCACTCCAAGAGAACAAGGAGGGTTCTTTGTATTACGATCAAACCTCATCCATTACTAACTAACCTTTCAGCATTAAAAAAATGTGAGTGAGAACATCTTCTGGTGACACTTGCACTATCTTCTCCCCTCGTTGCACTGAAAAACGTGCCTGACCACTTTCCCAGCTAGGACGACATGACACACTAGACTGAGACATTCCTTCATCCTCCATGGTACCCACAACCCGTAGCACATTTTGGACAGTGTTTGCTCCATGGCGAATTATTCCCTGCTTGGCTGATAATCCTGTCACCTAAGAAGCAAGACCAAAAAACTGGATTGAGTGTATAAGCAAAAACCACCCCAGCCCCCACCCTCAATAATTACTTTTCTGCCCAGGAATTCCCTTCTGTGGAGTTCCTGCAGATTTCAGCAAGCTAGCCACATCCAACAGGTGTAACCACATGTTAGAAATTGTGATGTGTGTATGTCTCTGTGAGGCAAGAACGTAACTACTAATGAGATTGCACCTTGGGCACGACAAGTTTTGTGATATGATGAATCAGTGTTTGTAATATTGTACATGCCTAAGACATACAGTATCAGGAGGGTATATGTCTGGAAAAGGAGTTTGATGATGAATTGGTTGGGTGTTGTTTGTTGTTCAGCTTGTCACATTATTACTCTGTGTACTGTATATGTCTGTCAATATGTTTGTTAAGGGAGGGGGTTCTTTAAGTTTAAGCTGCTGAAGTGTGAAGTACGGGTGAGTATTTTCTTTTTACTTTGGTAGTGGTGGTTGGTTATGGGGTGGTATGGGTGGGAGAGGTCTCATGCTATTGTTCCTAAAAGAAATGACTGCCAAACATACTGAAAAGATGTCACACAGCATGCATTTTTGTTTTGTTGTGCAGGTGTTCAATGCTTAGGGACACTATGCAGCTGTCGATTGTTCTAAAAGCCTTGTTTTGTGTGGCATGCATCATTATGTTTGATTTTGATAAACTGGATGGCCAGGCTGGTGAAGCATACCTTGAAGTGAAGCAGATGAAATTTTTGTACATGATAAAAAAGGGATTATTTCCCTTGTCTGAAACTCATGCCAGTATATGTTTTGAGGGTGCTTAGTTTGTTTATGTTCTTTGATGTCTGTAATATGGGGAGCAAAAGTCATGTGTACGTCATAGGAGTTAACCTGTGTGGTTGGAATTCTGATGATTTGAATAAGATGACAACTGATGGTTATGGAAGAGTGCAAAGTGGACTCATGTCTGTCTAAGGTAAAGACTTAGGGTGACAGGTGTTTCTGAGTGAATGCACACATTATGTTTTGGGTGAGCCAGTGTTTTCTTTGTGATGTTATGTTGAATTTTTGTTGCTGCTTTTGCAATGTGATGATGTTAAGATGGAATGATAAAAACCTCTGCATGAGCTAAGAATTTTGCACTGTGGTCTGAAGGACATGTAAGAAGAGGCTGAAAAGAGTTAAAGAAAGAACTTTTACCTTTGGAACCTCACTACTGGTCTGATTTTTTCTCTCTATCTCAAGGTTGATGACCAGCTATGAAAATGACTAATAAACTGTCTGCTAATGTATACCTTACCTTACCTCCCTGCTCCAGGATTCCATTCTGTGGGGTTCCTGCAGTGCTCAGGGAAAGGGTGATGTTCACCAGGTGGGACCACAGGTCATAAAGGGTGGTAATGTTCTTAGTGTCTATGTACTGACAATGCAGTAAGTGTTCAATGTCTTCATTATGATAGCTGTATAGTGGGAAGGATGGGCCTTGTGATATGCTGAAATGATGTTTGTAATGTTAGAGTGAAACATGACAACATGCCATGCCGATGTGCAATGAGGGATTTGCCAATTAGCTTCCTTTCCCAAGGGAGTTCTTGTTCCACCCCAGTGCTGAGAACAGCCTTGACCTGCCAATATATCTATATGTATATACAGTCTCTGCAAAAAACAAACAAATCTAACACTCACAGTTTAAAATACAGCTTTCAAGCATCAGGGTTAATTTGTTGAATGAATCCCACTACTTGCTTATGAGGAGGATGTTGTGTGTATGATCTGCCACAGCAGTTATCCCCTGGTACTGAGAGTGGAGGGATGCAAAATTTGCTCCCTGTCCTTGTGGTTAATAGCATTTTTTCTATTTCTATACTGGGTGTTATTTTTACTTTCCCATGTGTCCTGAGAAGTTATCCCAGGAACAGAAAAAAGTATTCTTGCTTGGAAGCAAGAAAATTAATCTAAAAGTGAAAACTGAAGATAATGGTAGAGCAATATACAATCTATACACTTTTTCTTTTTTCCTTCTAGTCCTATCCCTTCAGGAAAAGCTTGGTTCTGGTTGACCTACAAAGATCAGAAAGGCAGCTGATAACTAAGTGAGGTGTGAGACACTGAAAACCCATCCATATCAAGTTTTTAGTCAAATGGCTGGTCTTCTGAGGTTGGCAGATCACACATTTCACGAAGGGATAACATATCAAATTTAGTTCTAACAATAAATGAGGATCTTATTAATAATGTTGAGGTTGGAGAAAAGTTGGGTACAAGTGATCAGTGACAAATTACATTTGAGGTCACTTTCATCACTGCATGTAATGTTGGCCAACATGACACTCATGAAAAAATACCCAATATCAAATGTGCAAATTCTAACGATCTCATTACTCCTGATAGGCAAACCTGGGATGATATGGTCGATTAAAATGACATGAATGTAGCTTGGAAAACCTTCAGTAAAACCTTCAGAGCAACAAAGAGAACATATCTGCCAATGCATAGTTGATGGTCTAAAATAAAGCCAAGGTGGTGGAACTATGAAATAAAAAAATTGCCTTTAGTCAAAGAAAGTACATCATAAGAAAAGCAGAGACTCAACTAACCAATATGACAGATTAAGTTATGTAAATTTTTGAAAATAAAGTAGAAGAATTAAACAGCAAAGTAAATGCCAATATGAAGCATAAACAAAATAAAGTAAGAAAATTATACGACATAGTAAATGTAAATATGAAGCATACACTGCAGAAAATAGCAAATCTCTAAAGAGTTTAACAGTTATGTTAGGTTAATTACCTAAGGAAAATAGTAGCTAGGTTCAAGACAACAAAACCACAACAAAGATATCAAATAATTTTTTCATCTGAATTTACAATCGAAGACACAACTATGACTCGAATCCAGTTTCATTGATAGCAGAGGGGAACATTCTTCAAGTACATGACAAAAACCCAAAGACTCTTTCAGCAATAAATAGGATGCAAACAAATAAAATGGCGGGTCCTGGTAATTTTTTTCTAAGAACACTGAAAACTTCAAAAAACTAAATAGTTAAGCCCTTGATTGCCCTTTTTGACAAATCGCTTTTTTCAGGAAACCTTTCAAATGAATGGAAGTGTGCCAATGTAACACCAATATCTAAATAAGGAAATAAGTCACTTACTGGAAATTATTGTCCTATTAGCTCAATGTCTGCAGTTGGTAAGCTTACACAAACCATTTAGAGGACCACCACTTAATAAACTGTTCTCAGCATGGTTTTAAACGAAACTGCTTATGTCTGACAAATCTGTTTGATTTATTTTATATGATAATGCTGAAATAATACATAAACATAATCAACCATATCCTTCAATGACTGTAAAATGAGCATTTTCAACAACAACAACAAAAAAGCAATTACGACTTTGATAAAAGCTAGGTAAGGTTTTTCCATATTTTTTCTTTATATGTGCGTAATAAGAAATTCATGCATTAGGTAAGAATCAACTGAAGAGAACAATGAACATTAACTGAAATCAGTTGGGATGAAGCAATACATCACATTTTACACAACACATCCACATAAGAGCCCTCTGCAGTTTCACATGGGCCACCCTGTGCCAGTAATAGCACAAAGTAAACATACCCAACCCTTATCAAAAATGGTACACCTGAAAGTAGGCAGTTTTTGACAATATAGAAGAAAATACAGTTCACCATATCATTTAATACAAAGGAGATATTTTGTACTGATGTATGATTGATCACTTGTCTCGCTACAAATGTATCAATAGTTTCACTTCATTTCTTTAAATGTCCAATTTGTTTTAGTGCACAAATTAGTCAAGAACCTACTAAAGAGAACAGGGCTGAACACATATATGAAAAATATGATACAGCACATGATTCACCAAAGACGTGCTGAAATCACACTGAAATTCATCCAGTATATCCAAATTTTCCTTTACATTAAAGGTCTTCATTCTCATATCTGTTGGTGAACTTGTAGTAAGGATACTTGTTAGATGCTTAAGCACAGTGGTACATGAGGATGCAAGTATAGAATTATACAAGACAAAAAATTCTTAATACTGTGGACGATGGAAGAGAACTGATGTCATGGGCAGTTTGGTTTCGATGCTCAAGCAGCATGGTGTGGATTTTGTGGTGCGTGCAGAGTGGCTGTACTCAGTATGAAAAGAGCAGTCTTGCATGGCAATGTGAGGCCAGCTGGGTTCACGTTGCATTGCGATGATTAACAATATAAACAACATAATAAGATGGGAATAATTCAACTACTAATGACATACAAAAATTGATGCATCAAATCACATAATATCATGACCTATCTGTACGAAATCCTCAAATACTTCTTTTAATCCCTCATAAAACTGTAAAGTTCATTTTTACATTTTTTTCCTTCAGCTATATCATTAAATCAATATGCACAGCAACTCATCAACCTCATTCTGTACCATCCTGTAAAGAGATCAAAGTTATTCACTAAGTAGAGATTAAGGAAGAGAAAGGGGAAAGAACTAGAAAGAAACTCTAATCATGTTACCAGTATATTATGATAGAATTCTATGCAAAACACATCAATAACACTATGTATTAAGCCTTACCACTTCCATATCGTGAAAAGCAACCACGGCAGGTGTGACTCTGTCTCCAGCTGCATTGGCCACCACTTCAAATTTTCCATCCTGGAAAGAAATTGTTAAAAATCACTAGTGACTATAAAACATTTGAATATCTACTTTCATACCTAAATTCTCCTTCCTTTTGAGTATGACAGTATCAAGAGTAAAAAAAAACATTCACCTCATTTGCATGCATCAAGTCTTTAGCTATCATGTATAAGGTAAGGAAACCAGAGCCTGCCACATGACCTCTTCACATGCCTTGGTTTAGCTCAGTGATAACACATATCCAATTCATTCTATTCCATGTATCCTTCTCACCCTTCTCGGGCATTCAAGCCCATATACCTCAAAACCTCCTCCACCCTATCCTTCCCTCTCATTTTTGATTTCCCAAACCAAAGCCTCCTGTACTCCATCCTTCCCTCTCATTTTTGATTTCCAAGTTATAGATGATTTAAATCTCACTACTAGCCAACCATAGTCTTCTCTATGATCACCAGTATGGCTTTTGTAAGGCGAGATCCACTGGTAATATGCTTTCCTATCTTACTAATGTCTGGTCATCATCCCTGAAAGATTTTGGGAAGTCATTTGTACTTGCCCTTGACATATCCAAAGCTTTTGACTGGGTGTAGCATCACAGTCTCATCTCCAAGCTCCCCTCATTTGGCTTCCCTTCCTCACTTTACTCTTTCATATCTAGCTTCCTCTCCGGTCAATCTCTGTGTTACTGATAGATCAGCATCCACCCCCTAACCTTTCTCCATCAACAGCAGTGTCCTTCAAGGTTCTGTCCTGCTGCTACACCTTCTCTCCTTATTTTCAACAGTTATCTCTCCTCCATAAATAACAAAATGCACTCATACGGTAACAACTCAACATTCCACTCATCCTTCTCTCATTTGATCTACATCTCGTTTTGACACAACTTCAATAAAATCAGACTTGGACAGGATATCTCAGTGGAGTAGACAAAATCTACTTAGGTTTAATGCCTCCATGACCCAGTTTCTACCCATCTCTCTATCGAAAACTCACAACTTGTCTCTCCTTTGACGGTTCTGTAACTGCACCTCTAGACTCAATGAACATATTTGGTATTGGTGTAACATCAACTCTTTCTTGGAAACTCCACATTAGGGGAATAACTACGACTGCCTATTAGAAACTGGGTGTCACTTCTGCGGTGGTTCTAGCTCCGGTTTTTGCTCCAGAGAGCTGGCTGTTTGTGTGCCCCCACCACTAGCTCAATCACACAATACTTGGTAAGCTGCTGCATCACATGATTACTGTGTGGCTGTCAGCAACTCAAAGGTGGGCCATTTTGATAACCATTTCTTTCCTAACACCTTAAAGCTTTGGAACTCTGCCTCCTCATGTCTTTCCCACCAACTATGACCTGCAACATTTTAAGACAGGTTTTTGACTTCCTCTAAAATTTGTAAATACTTTCTCTTGTCTTTTCTTTTTCCCTTTCATAATTCTGTCTAATAATTCTATTCTTGTTTCAATTAAGGCCTGGCCTTGATGTGAACTTTTATACAAGACTGGAGCCTTAAAAAAAATCAAGAGGAAGCTGCTGATAATTCAATGTTTGCAAGTGGAGGCTAACATAAAGACAATTAACCCCTAAACATGTCAATTAGGTTCCTTTCCTCCCCCTGAGAATTCATTTTTTCAAGTTGTATAAAAAAAAAAAATATCTTTACAGTTTCAAAGATGTTCATATGAAAATGATGGAAATCTCTTTCTCAATTTATTTCGTCCACTGGTATCACTCTGATGACATTTCACCATAATGTGCCAAGAAAGTGTGATATATATGGCCTGAGTGTTAAGCATATGTCAATGTTTATTTTTCCTGTGTCAGAAAAGTCATAACATTATAATTCTGTTTTATTTCATTTACTAAACTTTTCTTGATATAATTAATATGATGATTATTGCATAACAGCAAAATTTCTGAATCATTTAATGTATTAAAAAACCTAAAAAACAGAAATTTTGTTACCCAACACAAATGATTTCCCTGACATTTCAGATGACAGATTTTGCTGTATATATTTTCATAGTGATGGCATACTTCATTTTTCCTTAGTGTCTTATCTCTTTTTTCTTTGTCTATATTCCTTGCTGAACGAGCATGTTGGAAGTTTGATCGTAGCAAGTTTTGTCATTCATTAAGATTTAAGAGCAAAAGATATAAGGTTTAAAATAGAATGCTGACGTGCACTGTGAACTTCAGTGAATTAATATCTTTACATTACAGATCATTTCAAAGATTTCTAACCAGTAAAAGACTGAGTGCCTAACATGAAGAGAATGAGTAAGCAAATCTAAGACATACTAAACAAATTGTCGCTAATTTAAGAAATGAGAGTAATTTTTCTCAATATTTGCTATACAATTACCTGCCTTATCTTGTTGACTGCTATACCACAGGAACAAGCAATATACACAATACACCTGTCTGCCTTACCTTATTGACTACTAAACAACAGAAACATCCAATATATGGTCTCCAACTGCCTGCCATACCTTGTCGACTGCTGTACAGCAAGAACTACAACCAATAAGTTTCACACTTACCTACCTTGCCTTGTTTACTGCTATACCACGTGAAAAACCAATATATGATATACATCTACCTCCCCTACCTTACTGTCCGTTATACAAAAGGAACGACATACAATATATGCTCTATATACATCTGTCGAGCCCTATTGACTGCTACACGACAGGAACTACAGCTAGTATACGTTCTACACCTGCCTGTCTTACCTTATCGATTGTCATACAACAGACACTACAGCCAGTATATGCTCTGCACCTGCCTCCCTTACCTTGCTGACCGCTGTACAGGAACTATAACCAATATATGCTCAACACTTGCCTTTCTTACTCTGCTGTCTGCTCTACAACAGCAACTAAATCAACTACATGGTCTACACATGGTTGCCTTACCTTGTTGACTGCTATACAACAGGAGCTACAGCCAATATATATGCCAAATGTCACTGACATTTCTCCTGAGCCTGGCACAACCGCATGTGTTTTGGATGTTTTGGGTCTGTAGCAGACGTCGCTCCCCACACCCTGCTACAACACCCGTCACTTACAAATAAAAACTATATATTGTCACTAAACAGAATTCTGATTGGACAGTTTTTCATGGCAACATCGAAGTAAACTTTGACTGCTATTTTTTCACCCTTATACTGTCAATTATTCTCCCGTAACTAATACAGTTCCACTCACTTAAAATTCTTCATTCAGAGGCAAATATTAAAATTAGTAATTCACGAACTAAGTAATGAATTTTCCAGGAAAGAACCAATAAGTTGACGGAAGGTATGACAAGGAATGTCTTTAGTTCCTAAAGTGGCTAGACATTTCCATTTTTCCGGATTGAAGTTAAAATAAAAAAACAAAAATATCAGTTTATTTTGATTTAAGGTAGACTACAAATTTCATTTTCGGCCAGGTAATGCTCGGTCAAAAGTGACAGAATATTATTTCCTAAAGTTTGTACATAGCATTACCAGAAACTAGCGATATTTGAGGCATCGAGATTTGTTTCGGTTCAATAATGCCAGTGAAGCAGTGGTTGAGATCTCGAAACATGTCAGTTCAGTAGTGTCAGTGAAGCATCGAATGAAACCTTGAGACTGTGCAGGATCAGTTTATAGTAGGGAGTAGCCTTCATTGCCCGTATTGCCTGGTTCATAACGCTCTTGTCTTTAGTGTTAGGAGCCCTCCCCCCCCCCAAAAAAAAAAAAAGATTCATGGATAAACTCAAACATTGAAAGCATGCAGTACCGTGCGACTACTATACCATTAAAACCAGTAGCGTTCTAGGGTATGGCAGATAGGGCAAGTGCCCTGGGAAAATTTGAAGGAGGTGGGGGGGGGGCGCCACTCAACAGGTTTGTTTTTTGACATATGTTACCCGATTGACATTTTTAAATAGTTTGGTTTTGTGAGATAAAAATAGAAACTCGACTATTTTTCAACTATGATAAACATTTGCTACCATCATTTGCATTACCGCTTCTGCGTTAAAATTTTGATCAAATAAGTCTTTAACTTTGAGTTTATATAAATTTGAGTTTTGGCCTACCTCTTCAACAGTTTATGATTACACTATATATATTTCTATATACATCCACTGTATGTACATTTTCAATCAAGCCAGAGGAGCAATTTCAGTGCTTGCTATGTGCGCTATTTCCCCTAGATAGACGCCCCTGAATAGTTAGGGGTATTTTTTAGTTCAAAATACTCTGTTTCAAAATTGAAAGATAAGATATTCAAACACTTCTTTACTTGAAATAATCATGGAAAATATATCATAATGCTCTTAGTCAC
>JAUUDZ010354406.1:0-15877 GCA_032361705.1 Panulirus versicolor | reverse complement strand
ATAATAATAATAATAATAATAATAATAATAATAATAATAATAATATAATAATAATAATAATAATAATAATAATAATATTATACAGGGTGTCTCAAAAGTCGATTCAAATATGATTTGTATTTGAATTTCAGACTTTTTAGGCACCCAATAATAATTCATTACTATTGAAGTAATCATTATCATTGTAATTGATGTAATCATTATCATTGTAATCAATGTTAATAGCAAGGCATCAAAAGAGGACACTAATGCCTACATTAAGTCTATATATCTAGATAACCAAGCTTATGCCAAGGACATACCGATTTACCAACTAATCCTAAATGAAAGGACAAAAAGCTGGAATGACTGTGTTAACTGCCAGATCCAAAATCAAATAATGTACTAATTAGATTTATATCTCAAGATGCTTACCACTTTACAATATACATTATACATCTAATCACTGCAGCTTCCAATGCTACTAAAACCCACACAACAATGGTTGATTGTTTTCAAACAGTGTAAACAACAAACTACCACCCACCATATAAAGAGAAGCACACCATGCTCTGTTATAAAATAATGGATAGTTTGTGGATAGGAGGCTGTGGTTTCTGTTCATTACACATGAGAGCTTAAGAATGGATGGGAGCCAATTATGCATTTTCTTCGTCTATTCCTGGCACTACCTTGCTAAGGTGGGAAATGGTAAACAAGAACAAAAGAAAGAAATTTAAAGAAAATTAACAAAAAAATTACTGTATCAAAACAGTGATGAGGGCTTTTGGTGCTCATGGAATGGGATGTGGTGAACTAAAGGTTATTTAGAAGAAGAGAGAGGGGCACTAGGATTTCCAGTGCCATCCCTTAAATTACCTGACTACTGTCATATTACAGGTAATGCAGCCTACATCTAATAGACTTACTGAAACATGAGATAATGAGAGCTTGAGGTATTGGTAGAATGGAATGGGGGTTACTAAGAGGAAAAGGGAGGGTGATAGGTTTGTCTACATCACCCCCTTAAATAATTAGGGGCTCCTGGGAGGAAAATGTAGAGTCCTTGCCTTTTTTATGTCACCCCATGAATGATCAGAGCTACCGAGAGGGACAGGGAGGATGATTGGCTTGTTTACATCAACCACTGAATCATCTGATCCAACAATTGTTTAAATTGGAGGACATCTAGACATATTGAAATGTCTAATGTACACTCACAATGAATGCAACAAATATGAGGATAGCAGTAAACACATACAAATGTATTTTGCTTAGTGGTGGGATACAAATTGAATAGAATCTTGCAGGAACATAATCAAAATGTACATAAGTATATAAATAACCCATAGTATGTTGTTATGCTTTATTAAAGAATATATTCATTTATGCATCAAAAATTGACAAAAAATTTAGATCTTTTCCAATCAGTTGCAAGTCAGAGCATAGTGTCATTCATCAATACAAAGTACTGCATTCTCATTCTAAAGTGTCAGAGGTCCAAAATGTCACAAGCTGATGTGTAACTCAAAGCCAAGGTGTAAGTGTGTGAACAGTGAAAGAGGGGAAAAAATCGTCAAAAGGAAAACTAAAAGTTATCTCATTCCATATCTTTGATAACATGGGTTACTTATGCCAACTGTTCTACCTGTCTACTTTATTATGCACTTGTACATCTTTACCAGATTTTCTAAATTCTTAAATATGTTTAAACTAAACTTTACTGAACATGCACTATGCTTCTATCACATATCTATAAGAAATACAAAACTGCAAGAGATTTCCATCATGATTAATAAGAAAACATATACAATATGGTAAAATACTACAAAATACAGTATTGACTATAAGATTCATATCAGATTCTGATAGTACGTGCACTCAGGAAGAAATCATCATTAATACCACATAAACATTCAGTAACTAAGTAAATCTCTTGCTTTCAAATTCAACAACAAAACATAAAAAATCTACAAGATTCAAAAGTAACTTACTGGTGCGATCCTCACTTGTCTTCTGGAACAAAGCTCTTCGATTTTTGGAGCTCAGATCTCCTGGCTGGCTGCTATTTTCTGCATTTTCTATGGCTTCCCTATTGAATGTACAATTTATAAGGTTGAGCAGTGATTATTGGTAATTACATACACATAGGCAACTACCATTACACAACCAAGCAATGATATTCATGTATGGCACACCCATTTATATCAAGCAAGTACACAGTTTATGTATGATGTCATTCATATGAAGATAATGAGTGAGAAGAGACTGAGTAAGAGGGTATACATGCTAGAAGTGGAAGAAACAAGGATGGATGAAGACTGGAGATAAGGTGGAACGACTGAGTGAAAAATGTTTTAAGTTATTGGGGCCTGAATATGCAAAAGGGTGTAAGGTATGCATGGGAAAGTGTACTGGTGCTACAGGGTGATATGCTGTCAATAAGCTGAACCAAAGTACATGAAGCAGACAAAAGAAAACCAAATAAAGGTCTGTGGGACTTGGCTATTGATAGGGGACAATGGTTTCAGTGCAAGATATATAAGCAAATGTGAGCAAATGAAACCATTCTAAGTTTGTATCTGGCCTTCACCAACATTACTAAAAGGGTATGCATATTAAAAGTCAAGGGGCCTAAACATGCAGGAAGGTGTGAGGTGTACAAGGGATAATGTGAACTGGAGTAATGTAGTATACAGGGGAAAACCTGCTGACATGAAGCAGCTAAGGAAAACCATGGAGAGGTCTGTGGGACGTGGTTGTGGATAGGGTGCTCTTAATTTTGGTGCATTATACATGACAACTATGACATGGATGTGTGCAAATAAGGCCAATTATTTGACTGTTTATGGCACTACCTTCCAAAGGCAGAAAATGGTGAGCATGAATATATGAAGCATCTGGGTTAAACCATGGAAAGGTCTGTGGGGCCTCGATGTGGATACAGAGCTGTGGTTTCAGAGCATTACACATGACAGGTAGAGACCAAGTGTGAATGAATGTGGCCTTTTTTGTCTGTTTTCCGGTGCTAACTCGCTAGAGGGGGCTAGCAATGCTGCTTCCTGTGGGGTGGAGTAGCAACAGGAATGGATGAAGGCATGCAAGTTTGAATATGTACATGTGTATATATGTCTGTGTACATTCATGTACATGTTATGTACATGTATGTATATAACCCTGTATGGGTGTATATGTATATATATATATATATATATATATTGGAAAGGATCACAATTTTGCGTGTGATCAAGATATTCCTGCGAGTCCACGGGGAAAATGAAACACGATAAGTTCCCAAGTGCACTTTCGTGTAATAATCACATCATCAGGGGACACAAAAGAAAGAAATATTACAGTCAGTTGATATACATCAAAGAGACGAAGCTAGGACGCCAATTGGTAAACATGCGATTGGACAATCGCGTGTTTACCAAATGGTGTGCTAAAATGATTTGGACAAAAGAGAATTAGCAAAGAAAGGCACATAGGATCTATTCGTCAGGAGTGGATACAGGATGTGTGTGGGGAAAAGACCACACAGAAGGCGGCAGGACAGAGTAAAGGGGGCTTTGGGATACTGGAGCCTGAACATTTAGGAAATGAGAAGCATGCATGGGAGAGCATGAACTGGAAGGGGCTGAACCATGACAAATGAAATAGTCATGATAAACCACAGAACAGTCTGTGGGTTTGGCTATTGTAGGAAGGTTCTGATTAAGCACATTATACTTGGCAGCTAAGAGGAGGATATGCAAATACGGCCATTATTTGTCTGTTCCTGACATCACTTCACTGTGATTAGATAAGAAACAGGGTATCAAAAAACAAAATACAGCAAAAAAGGAGAAAGCACTTCTTACTTTGATGAAGAAGGGAAGAGAGGCTGACGCACAACTGTAACAACACCTTTGAAACTCTCAGTCATTGGGTCTATATCCATGGTTGGTGTCTGAACAGTTGGAGATGGTTGTCGTCCCTGAGTGTTTGTTGTAGTTGGTGAGGTCACTGGTTCTACTGGTTCACTGAGTTGGAAATATAAGTATGCAAATCAGCCTTATGACAACAAACATCAGAGTATTAACTTCATGAGAAAACAGTGGGGGAATAAAAAAGGTGCTAGGTAATTGAAAAAAAATGGCCTTATTTGCTCACAGCCATTCTTGAGCTGTCATGCTTTATATATGACAGATCTAGATTGGATGTGAGCAAATGAAGCCATTTCTTCATCTGTTTCTAATGCTACATCACTAATATGGGGAATGGCAAACATGTATAAATAATTTTTTTTAATACTTGATCGCCATTTCCCGTATTAGCAAGGTTTAAGTGACTGCTGTTCAAAAGGTAAAGAAGACAGTCACTACATCACTTTGACAATGAATATCTCCTAGTATCTTAGTTATTTTTAAGCTTTATATCCAATAAACTTTGTCCATAACATAAGAATACTAATATTTCATGTAATCTCTACTTTTCTATAAGGCAGCACCTCCTAGGTGAGAAAGAAATGTAATCTGGGGCATTCACATAGCAATATAGCAGTCTGTTTACCATAATGAATAACACCATGACAAAACTAAACTAATGCGGGAGCAAACCTATGTCTCAAGAAGATTAAATCATCATCATCCTTGTAATACAAAGATAATTGCTCAAAATTGCACAGCTTTTTTTCTGTATCATCCAGTTTATTTGGATAAAGCACTGACCTGCTTGCATCTGTGCCCAGGAGTAAAGCAATGTTGTTTAGGTTCCTTTCACCATTGAAGAACTCATCTAGCACCAGTTTTGCAGTCTGGAAATAAAATTGTTTTTACAAGAAAAGATTGGTCAGGATTATTTCCTGAAAAATATTCTACTTTATTATAAAGGAAAGCCAAACATAATACAGATATATTCCACTCTAGTTTGCTACTGATGCTGTCCTGATAGCCAATGACATTGTTAACCCTTTCACTGCAATGCAACTATCCTCCCTGCAGACATCTCGATGAAAAACTGCAAAATGAATTACTTCTTATTTTGTCAGTGGCTTTGAATAAGGTAACTATTCCAAAAACTAACAAATATATAACTAAATGCTATGACACCTTTCCTCAAACAGTTATGCTGTGTTATTCTCTTCCCCCTTTCATCTTTCCTTCTTCCTGAAACCTTACTACTTTTAAGGATCAGGTCCACAAACACCTGCAGAGCCCTGAGAAATATTCACATTCATTTTCTCTTGCTCCTTTTCCTTGCACATGAGACAACCTTGACTGAGACATGTTCTGCAACATGCCATTAATCATCATAAAAAAACAGAAAGAAATACTGTATACTATATGGTAAGATATTATTCACATCTGTGAATACCATCCATCCCTTCATCATTCAAAACAATGATTCAACATGTCTCAGGACTTTTCAAGCCTAAGATGAAACTTCCACACCTAAACACCAAACACTTATTCCTCAATTGCCCTGCACTCACATGCTGTGGGAACAATACGAAAGAGGCTCTGGGATTGCAAGATTCAAAATGCAAAAACACTACTCATATGAAATTCTTCCACCTCATGTGTCACTTCATCAAAGTATAGTGCAACCTTCCAGCAAACCTTGAACCCTCTGAAAGTTATAAAAAAAATGAACCTAATATTTACCACTACATATAATAATGCTGCAATATTAAAGGTATGATGAGACTGTTTTGTTTTCAAAAGCATGCCTTGATTACTTAGCATTCATTCTTCTTCATCCTGATGGATACAATAAATGCCTTGTTTCCATAAACTAAGCCTTAAAGTATGAACCTACTAATACTAGAGATGAAAATATAGTAATGCAATATGTCTAGGCTAATATGCATACAGATGACTAACCCTGACAAGATGCAAGTTATTCCCAGTGATTCTAAGAGCATCACTTCCATGGGTGACAGTGTATCGGTATTCCCCCAGTGGTTCATCTCCAATGGACTGACTGTGGACAAGGGTGTTCCTCTTCGAGCCTGGGACAGCAGAGACAAAAAATTGTAATAAAAAACTATTCAATGGAGAAAATAAAAGTAACATATTTTCAGAGTTAATGTTAATATTCTTCAAGAAGTTTCACATAATATATCACTTTCTTTTGAGGTAAATTTAGTAAATGATTACAGCAACATAAATAAACCAATTTCTACAGTCCATATTCATGCTTAGTGGTGATTTGTTCTGGGCATACAACAAAAAGGTAGTCAATATAATGTATACGAATAAATGCTTTTTAAAGAGTTGCCACTTGTAAATTATGAAAAAGGCTAATTAATGAGAATTTAAGAACAATAACAAAGTTCAATTTAATTACACAAAGACATGTTTGTGATAGATAAATGAACTAAAAAGTAATACTGAAGTAAAAGAATTTATGAACCTGGATAAAAATTCACCCTTGGAGAAAACAACCTCACTCTACAAACTCTATAACTCTATAAGAGAGGAAAGGAAACCATTAACACAGTGGTTACCTTCTTCAATATAATGAACCAACAAATGCACATTAATCACATGCAATGTTGACTTTAATTCACTAAGCCCAACACTCACTGGCTTAGATATGATTAACTTTATCCACCTAGAGAAATGAGATTATCCAATAGCAGGCATCTAAACAGCCAGCTCTTCAGTCATTCATGTCTATCATACACAATAAACTGGTAGCAAGGTGGGTGTGTTTGCAAATACATATCTCTACAATCTATACATTCTCCAAGGGTAATTACACTTCTTATACTTGAAAGCCATTTATAGATCTAAAGAAGGCACGTGACAGTGTTGACAGAAATACCTCATGGAAAGAGCTATGGATATATGGAATAAATGGCAATAGGGCAACTTAGGTAGTAGTTGGGAGGCAGCCAATGACCAGGGAGGTATGTTACCAGTACTACCAGCCTGGTATCAGGAGGTTTAGTGACAGTTGCGTAGTGAGCCAGTGCTTCAGTGGTTAAATTGCACTCTTCTGACTCAGGTAGCTACCTTTTCTTTCTGCCTCACCCAAACATGGGCTACTGGCTTTCTGTCCAAAAATATACAATCTTTCCTTGTTACACATAACACTTGACAACACTTAACTCACGCAGCTCATTCTTTGTAACTATAGATTTTCCTGTGGTGAGCACTATGCACTAGCCCTGCATTTTGGTAAAATGGCAGGAGCAGTAGATAGCAGTACCAGGTAGGAACATTTAGACAGGAGCATTAGGGAGAAACATTAGGTAAAGAAGTAGGCATGAGCACTGGGTAGACACATTAGGTAGTAGTAGTCGGCAGGAACATTATGTAGGAGCCTCTGCAAACACTGCACTAGAGATGCCCTCTGCCAGTGGCTTGTTAAGGGTGAGGTACTAAAGGCTATGAAGTGGCACTGGAGTCCACTTGTTATGGAGACTCTATTGTCATAGCCACCCCCTTGAGGGAGTTCCAGTTGGAACAGGCATCAGAGATATAGATAGAATAGCTTTAGGGTAGCAGTGTGCATGAATAATACCCATCCACATTTTCTGAAACAAGTCAAAAAATAAAATGGGCTTGAGTGAAACTGCACTTATTGGTCCCATGTACAGCAAGGACAGGGTATTCATTAGTGTATGCATGAAAAATCAATACACTTAGAAGCTTCAAGAAAAGGGGAACTCTGGCACCGGGTGGGAGTGATTCTCCCCCCCCCCCCCTTCAGTATGGAAACCTATCCTTGTTTATATCATGTTCATTTATACCAACCTATTCTAGGAAAATACCTTTAACTATAAATGAGGGATATCTATATTGTTATAATCCAAGCTCCATCTCAGCATCAGCATCACTGGTTTTCCCTGTGATCTGTTTTATTTCAGAAGAATACTCAAATTCTGTTTGGTGCTGAGATGTCTCCAAATTCATCTATAATCATTTTATCATTTCAGTTATTTAAAGAACTGTAATGGCATTCTCATCATACTGATTAAAAGAGATAAAAGGAAGAAAATGAAGTCTCTGGTATGCAAGCTTGCTTCCAGAACCTAATAAGGTGCAAGAGGGTAATTTTTAACTCATGGGCTGAGTAACTACTTAAGTGTGAGGGTGAATTGTCCATTATAAATTCTTTTGCTACAGACTACATGAGGGTCATGGAACTTGTGACAGTTTTGTATATTACCCTTAAGGGATATTCTCAACATGATATGGCAATCTCAATTGTATATGGGTACGAAAAACAATGAAATATTCTATTCTACACCTTAAATCATACAGCACAGAATACCTTTTTCTAACCACAACTGTACACTTTCTAAAAGGTCAATACCTATACTGAAAACACACAAGTCTACAAACATGTAGGCAAAGTAATGAAATAAAATAGGCTTTTCAATAAAGTGTTTCTAAATGAAATAATATGCATCTACTGTCATTCATATTTAAGAGTCAAAATACTTCCTACAACTTAGCAGATGGGATGTAAAAAACATGATACTGTACACGCAATTAAGCCAACAACTTACTGAACGCCATCTCATCAAGAGACAGCTGCTTCCGAAGCACTGAACGAAATACAGATCATATCAGACAACCCTCTGCATATGTTCAACATTATATATTATGCCCTAAATTCAACAGCTTTACAAAAAAATAGCAAAAAGGCTGTACCAAAACTATCTTCTGCACTTATTACAAAAAATCAATACAAAGGAGAAAAAATCAATGATGATGGTTTAATCAAATATACATACATTCATATCTAACAGAACACCTAGCTGGATGTCCATAGTGTCAACATGAGACCATTTACAAAGGCCCAGGTTGTTCCAAATTTGTAAAAGAAATTAAGATTAATACTCAACGAACACTAAGAAAGTAATTAAAAGTGGTATGATTTCATTGTAAATCTTTTCAAATATAAAAAAAAAGAATGATTTCGTGAAATCTTTAAAGTACTAGAACTTAATGCTTATCCAGCACATTTATGCATAAAAATTATATCTACGAACCAAAATTCATTTATATAAAATTATATACCTTGGTTTATATACATACATATAAATTTACCTTGAAGTGTTTCATCTGAGGTGTGGGAAGATATGGAAGAAGAAGATCCACCCAAGGTGGTAAAGATCGAACCTCGCTCATCACCACGAACAGGAGATGCATTACGCCTGATAGTTTCTTCTATGAGATGTTTGGCTTGGCTGATAAAAAGAAAATATTTATATCTGTCACCGACAACTGTCAATATATCATGAAAAGAAATTCTATGTATGGTATGCCTGGGGCTTATCTATCAATCAATTCCATATAGAGAAATGAAATATTTTACATAGCTACATGAATGCATAAGATACATATATGATAGCGGAGTTTAATTAACTTTACTTAATCAAATAGGAATTTACCATATGCATACACATGATTTTTACTAGTTAGTTACAAATTCTATGTGAGAACTGGGTTAGGTGGGCTCCTTTCAGGCAGGAAAGTCCTCAAGGTTACTAGAAATTCTTTCCTCCTCTATCATCAACTTTCTAGATGTGGGAACTAAAGGAATTTAGACAGGATTATTCCTTGAAATATCAGTTGTGTGTTTTTGAAGCTACCTCACTAAGATATGGCAAACACTTTTAATCCACCACAGAGTTTTATTGTGCTACAGGAATTCTCTAAGACATTAAAGAAGGCAAATAACGAAAGCACAGTAAGAAGCAAGACATGAGCTTCTTTTAGGTGGTAAAGTTCTAATAACAGAAAGAAAATATTTGGATTCACTTGGATACAGAAAGTCAAAAAAAGTCAAAGAAACAATTTCTTAAAATGGGTCAAGGAAAATTTCTTATATCAATAAGTCATTAAGAACACTTATATATAATCCCAGAGGGTAATACACCATCAACAGAAACTCTCATCTTTAAATGGAAATAGGAAAAGTGATACCCTATGTAGTGCTTGAATCTGACAAAGTGGTACGTGAGAACACAAAGAGACCAAAGATAACCAGACTTAAAAAGTAGATAAAGTTGTAGTGACATTAAAGGACTAAACAATTTTTTGGGGAAAATTGTAATTGTAATTATCCAATATAAATAAAGGACTCCTTTTATGGGGATCCTACAGCTCTGATGCTATGCTTCAGTCAAAAGCAGGGAAAGGATGGGCTCCTTTAGAGTGAGAAGTTTACTGATGAAACTGCATTCCCTTTCATCTATTGACAACTTTGCGACCTCCCTGAGGGTTTCTCCTCATTTACAGTGTAACCACAAGAAGGCAGAGTTTAGGAATACCTAAACTACAATACAAAATTCCATGGCCAGAATACAGAACAATGTTTGAGGTTCTGTGAAATTAATAATGAGGGTGTCTGTACACAAGTACCAATGGTAGAGAACAGAGAGGGACCAAAAAAGATTTTCTCAGGTATTTAATTTCTTACATATTCATTCTCCTCCTTTTCATATTCAAAGCCTAATATTTACACTTCTACATTACTGTAGGCTTAATGTATCTTGAGACATATCTATCTTTTTCCCTAACAGGCAATAGCATCTTGTACATGCTTCTTAATAAAACAAAGGCCTTAGCCTTATCTTCCACCCTATGATTCACTTCAGCCACTATGGTTCCACCCACTGCTACACTCACTTCAAGTTACTGAAATCACTCCACTTCATCCAAGTCTTCCTCATTCAAACTCACACTTAAACCATCTTGCCTCATTTCGCCATGGTATACCTCAATACCTTACTTTAGTTCAAATTTACTATTAACTTTCACCTTCGACAAACTTTCCCAAACTTTGACACCAGCTTCTGGAATTTCACTCTAGAGTCTGTCACCAGACCCATCCACAAAATAGAAAATGGTTTATCCCCAACTACCATCAACCTCAGCATAGAAAAAACCCATTCCCTAACTTTATGATCCATGCATTCAACTCCCTCGCCACCCTG
Source organism: Panulirus versicolor (assembly GCA_032361705.1). Classification (NCBI taxonomy): domain Eukaryota; kingdom Metazoa; phylum Arthropoda; class Malacostraca; order Decapoda; family Palinuridae; genus Panulirus; species Panulirus versicolor. The sequence goes on along the minus strand of JAUUDZ010354406.1, from coordinate 4,959 downwards.
TCCATAAACAAATTAAAAAACCAAAGCAACACTACACATCCTTCACACAGACTCACCTTCACTAGAAACCATTCACTCCCCTATCTTGTTACACATGTAACTTACTCTCCTGATAAAAAATAAAAAATCATCACTGCAATAACAACTTTTTATCTATTAGTGGCATCTTTCAATAAGCATATGCGTCAACCCAAATATATACCTTCTCTTGACCCATAAATGCCTTATATAAATCAGCTTTCAAAGCACCTCTTTTACATTTCAATGAAAATATAAAGAAAGGCAATCTAGCAGTTAGAAATAATTCATCCATAAATTTTTTTCTCAACTATAATAAAAAGCTTACTTGATATTTTCCTCTGCTGGGCCAGTTATCTGTACAAGCCGTTCACGTGCACCAGGAGCCACTGTTAAAATATAATAAGCTTAAATAACGCAAAGATTTGTGCAACACTAATCAAAATCAAATCACCAAAACAATGCAGCTATTCATCTCAAATAACACAATACTACTCAAGCTCATTCACCTATAATGGAATTTACCACTTTGCATAGAGTGGCAAAGACTATTCCCCAAACAATATTACACACACAATACCACAAGTTTTGCTATTCTTTTAGCTCTTTCATTGAGAATACCTATGACAGTCACCATATGAAGCCTCCTTGATGAAATATTCATTACTTTTACATCTTATATACAATATATTTTTCACTGTTGTTTGCAATGAAAGTGACTTCTTTCATGGATATTATCAAATTCCCATAAAACTCATTCTTACTTATACCTGCCTCCATCTCTGGTATCTTTTTCCTCATGGAAATTTGCCCTCTATAGAGAACAACCAATGCAGAGTCTATTAGCTGCCTTAGTGTTCTTCCCCTTTGCACCTTCCTATGTCCCTTACCTAATATCTTCACTCACTTTTCCTTCTAGGATATCAGCTTTCGTCCCATCATTCTCTTCCCTTCTATCTCACAAATTTCATTGTTCAACAAAACAATCATTGTGTTACCTCTCCAAAGGATCAATCCTATCTTCTTATCTACTTTTACACATTATCAGTCAGCCACTGAGATGTACAGCATTACGCTTATAGGATGTGGAAAGGGTGGTATAGCATGATGGAATACAGATTTAAAAAAGTGGGGGAAGGCAGAATACATTCAGAACAAAATATTAATCTGCAAGAAAAAAGCAATGAATGGAAAGCAGAGTGTAGAATATGAAGTCACCAACAGAAAAGTTAAGATGATGGTCTATCTATCTGTCTATCTACATCTCTGACACCTCCAGGAACTTCCATCAAGGGGGTGGCCACAGCAAAAAAAAGTCTCCACTTATCCTGGCCCTTACATGCCTCTCTCACATACACCATTCCATGAGTCTTTACCACTTCTCTTCCTCTAGTACTCTTCCACTATATTTCCCCATATCAGATGGGATTCCTTTCACACCAATCCCTTTAATCATACTATCATACGCTCTTTGTAAACTTCCCACCATGCACTCTTTCCGCATGCCCAAACCACTTCAAAGTACCACATTTCACCCACTCTACCACCTCATAATTCATTACCTTTGTGTTGTTTGCCACTCCAAATCTCTCCTCCACTCCCTAATTTCTTTCTTCATTCCATCATGTTATACCACATGCTCCTCTCAAACAACATTTTCCCACAGCCTGGATTTTTGACCTCTATGACTCTTTCCATGTTTCAGCTGCAAAGGTCAGGGTCAGGAAGACTATACTGTCCCTTAATCCTTTCTTCACTTCATACTTACACCTCAACCCTTCATCATTTTATTAAGGAACCCAATGATTCCTCTACCATGTACTGCTCCCTGCAATATCTCTCCTCCTGCATCACAAAATTACCCAAAATAGCTTCTAAAACCTTAATTCTGTCACCTCTTTCAGTCTTTCTCCCCACAATTTAGTACATTTTCTGCTCTCACTCTACATGGCTGTGCAAATTCAATACTTTCAGTCTGTTTCCTTTTAAACACCATTATTATTCTTTTACTCAGATCTATCTTTAATTGAATGCACTTACACACATCATAAAACACACTTACAAGCTTCTGTGACTCCATTCTCTACAAACAATGTAATTTCATCCAAAAACAAGTGTGTCTCTAGCCATCATACCTCACCACCAAACTCCATCTCTACTCCCTCTTTCCAATGTTTTTCTTTCACTCTCTCATCATTCCACCCATATATATATATATATATATATATATATATATTGAAAAGCCACAATGACATCACATAAACCAGCTTCACACCTGTGTTCATACTGAAACTTTTGCTCAAATCTTCAACCACTTTTACACATGCATTTGCTCCTCTATAGAAGACTTTCACACCATCCAACAATTGTCCCCATTCTCCATATATCCTTAACACATCCCGTAAAGCATTCCAATTGAGTTGGTCATATGCTTTCTCCAGCTCCATAAAAGCTGCGCTCAGCTTCTTACCTTATGCTACATACTTTTCCACTAGCATTCACACTGCAAAGATCTGATCCATACATCCCAACCTTTCCTAAAAGCCCCTTGCTCCTCATTTATTCTGCGTTTGGTATTTCCTTCACCCTATCAATCAACACTCTTGCAAACACTCTTCCAAGTATATTCAGCCAACTTATTTCCCTATAGTTGCTACATACATCCATAGCACCTTTTCTTTTGTATACAGGAACAAAAAAAGCTTTACCATAATCCTCAGGCACAACCCTCTACTTCCATGCTAAATTACATATCAAATGAATCCACTCAACCACACCTTTATACTTCAACATTCAGCCATAATCCCATCCACTCCAGGTGCCTTTCCTATCTTAAATCTCATCTTTTTACCTCCCTTTTTGCTCTAATGCCCCTGCCCTCACTTGTATCCTTTTCCTTCCATCTTCCATATGATGGTTATTTTTTTCATACTTGATTGCTGTTTCCTGCACTAGAGAGGTAGCACCAGGAAAAGATGAAGAAAGTCCACATTCACTTACATCCATTCTCTGGCTGTCATAGCCTCATTGACCTTTCCATGGTTTACCCTGGCCGCTTCATAATATTTTTCACTCTCTCCTTACATCTCCAATTTGTTCTCTCCTTCTTCTTCCCTCCACTTCTGACATATATATCCTCTTTGTTGACCCCTTCTCGCTCATTCTCTCCATATGTCCATACTATTTCAGCACAACCTATTCAGCTCTCTCAACCACAATATCTATATTACCACACCCTACTCTTTTAACCACACCCTTTTTATTACCATATCTTTCTCTTACCCTTTTATCACTTACTCGACCAAACCACATCCACCATATACTACCCTCAAACATTTCACTTCCAACACACCATCACCTGCACATCCTCATCTATGGCCTATGCCTTGTACCCATGTAACATTGTTGGAAGTACTATACCTTCAATTATACCTATTTTTGCCCTCCTAGACAACAACCTCTCTTTCTACACATTCCTTAGTGCTCCCAGAACCTTTGCCCCCTCACCCACCTGATAATAGAACAAAAGGATATAAGAAAACCAAACACAAACCTTGAAATGAAAGTGAACGACGAGTGAAAATTGGATTTTTAAGCAAGCATATAAGGGAACTTTTTCAGTGGGATGGAAATTACTGATCTGGAAGGGAACAAAGAACTCAAGAACAACCACTGATGTTCGATTGGGCTCAATCTTAGGCACAATTTTGTTCCTGCTTTCCATATATTACTTGACAAAGGGACTTTAGTCATACCTGAACAAGTCTGCACAAGAGGCAAAAATCAAGAGAAGCAATAATTCCATGGAAATGCAGCAAAATACATAGTAACCCAGACAAACTCCAATTTTGATAAAAACACATAGTTGAGGAAGTTCAACCCAATCAAAAGAAGATATAAAGATAGGGAATGGTGAAAAGAATCTCATATATGATCCCAATCTTGTGAAAGATAAATTGCATAGTTTATGTATGAAAAGGTCTCGGGGATTGATGGTACCTAGCTTATCACCAGAAAGTCACATTCAGGAAATATTCACATTTTCCATTAATCCCTCACATTATCAAAGTATAATAAGCAGGTCTCTTCTAATCTATATTGTTTTTATATTACTAACCTCAGCTCAAAAACGTATTTTAACAGCCAGATTATTTCATAACTATAACTTACTAACTACACCCAAGGATATTCATCTAATTACCATTATGCAAATATAAAGCCTGAATCTAAATCTATGACAAAAATAATCTATATAACAATTACATTTTCTTTACTGGGTTCTCACAAAATTCAAATGAAAAATATTACTAACCTTTTCACTCTTTCAACCCATCACTTATTTTCATCTTTCTGATTAACTCTTTCTCCATATTTCATTAGCTCTCATCTTGATACTCTTTTAGTTTTATAAACTGTTCTCAAACCCCATTAAGTTTATCTTAAAATCTAAAATCAAGCTTTGTACAGTGTTAGATATATAAGTAGAAGCCATGCACTGGTTATGAGCTTTTGCTAAACACTACCCAAGACTTCCTTACCAAAAAAGTGTAATTTCTTTGGTCATATAATCATACACAAATGAAATAAAAGTACTAAAGGAATCTAATGCTGAAATAATTCATTTTGTATGATTGAATATATCTATTTGAAGCTTCACAGAAATTAATATTCTTTGATTTATGAAAAAAAAAGAATTAAACAATAAGCATATAACATACTAACTGACTTATAAATATGGGCCTTGACATTTACTTAGAAATATTACTATGATATAGCTAAAGGTCATGCATATACATGGGATTGCAGATTCTGGATGCAGTTATTAGTACTGTGTATGTGTGCATGGATGTATGTAATTACCAATCTGTACTGTACAGGGAGGAAATTTTAACAATCATGGGACCCCTTGTATGTATGTAAGTATCTTCATATGTGATCATG
>JAUUDZ010354295.1:0-10649 GCA_032361705.1 Panulirus versicolor | reverse complement strand
AACGTTACCGGACAAGAATTCTGTATCTAAATTAATAACATCAAATATATTTTTCCTAGATGATATCTTACCTGTTGGTGAAACTGGATCAAAAAATAAGAAATAATCCTAAAGTATCAAAAAATCCCAAACTTGATATCGCCATAACCTTTATAAAAAGATGTAGAGGCTTTAATAGTTATAGAAATAATAATAATAATAATAATAATAATAATAATAATAATAATAATAATAACAAAATAACAATAATAACAATAATAATAATAATAATGATAATAATAATAATAATAATGATAATAATATATCACACCGGTTCCATCGTGTTATATACGTTAAGCAGATACAATTTACCTTGGTTGTTGTGAGGGAGAGTTAACGCAACAATGTTTGTCAAGTGTTACATGTAACACAAACAAAACTGAGAGACTCTCCCGACGAGCTGGTTCACTTTGTACCAGTCTTGACGGCCAGCCTGGTGGTGGCCGCTCTCAACCACTTCATCTGTACCCTCTGGAGCTTGACGGTACGACCCTTGACTTGGCCTTGAAGGGTCAGGTCAAGCAAGATATGGCAATACCTTCCAGCGTGCGAATCGTCCAGTTCAAGGGTAGTAACAGTGATGCTCAATTGTCGTACCGTCATGCTCAAGGAAGCGTGAAGTCGTGATCAATGGTCGTACCGTCGTGATCAATGGTCGTACCGTCGTGATCAAGGGTCGTACCGTCGTGATCAAGGGTCGTACCGTCGAGATTCATGGTCGTACCGTCGTGATCAAAGGTCGTCCCGTCGTGATCAATTCAGTATAATAATGTATTCCTAAACAACTATTTATGGACCCCGAAGGAAAACTTGTGTCGCTAACACACACACACACACACACACACACACAAGCGAAGAATAAACACACACAACACTGAGCGGGGGTCTACCAGGCAACACAACCATCCATAAAGCCTCCCTCAGGCCAGCAGGCTGCCGGGAGCGACCATGTTGACCATACCGTGGGTCATCGCTCGTTATCGTGCATCGAACGGTCATCCCATTCCCACGCTCTGCAAACTTTCCTACATCGTGGAAACAAGTGACACTCTTGTGCGGTAACACACGACTGAGTATTAACGTCACAGAAAACAATATGTATTACATAATGGGGTCATAAAATACACTGTTAGTGGCAACTCGTCCCCTCTTACCTCCCCCCCCCCCCATCCACCGGACATCCTGGCCTGATGGTCAAGCATTAGATACTGCGGAGTGGCCTGCGTTACTTCATTGCCTCACAACTCACCTCATTAACTCATATATCAAAGGACACCACGAACAATATGATCTATCTCGGAGATTTGGTTATAAAAACTAAAAGAGAAAAACAATATTTTATTTCTTAAAAAGTTTTCTTGTATATTCAGGTACATCTGGCAACGAATTAGTAATACTGACCATTGCAGTGACATTACAGTGTTACTGTGATGACCTTATAGACCTACAGTGTTACTGTGATGACCTTATAGACCTACCGGCTGAGGAGCGGTGGCCACTGTCCTGTGTGGCAGGGTGGGGTTTGCCTGGGGAGCGGGGGCTACTGTACACAAGTTATGGCGGGAAGTATTCAAAGTTTACTCTGATCCAAATGGTTCTGATAACATGAAGTTCTTAACATTTGAACAAAAATGTTCAAAAACTTCAACAGTCTTAAATTTCATGTTACAGTGACTTTGAATGTCGCTCTAATCGGCTTCATGAGTTGTAGCCATCCAGAATCTTGTAAGAAACAAGGATCACTACCAAGACGTCTGTCTCTCTTCCCTGCTGCCTGTGTGTGTCCGGTTAATAAAGGAAAAATGTAAAACTTAAAAGTTCATGTTTTGCTGCCTTATAAAGTGGCGGAAAATGTTCGTCCGAAGTCAAAGGCAACTAACAGTGTTTGGCTATAATCGACAAGAAATTCAACACAGGCTGAATCACCGTACGTAACAAACATGTATACCAGACCATAACTTGCTTCAATTCTTCACAGAACCATCAGAGGAATATTACATACTACCAGTAAAAGTGGGATTTCTGTGAGATACTGCCATTAAATCCCTCTATTTACTGCCCGGGCCAGTACACCTGGCTTCAGAGAACTGGATTATCTTTTTCCCGTAACAGGAATATGATCATCTTTAAGCTCAAACTTTAGAAAATTTCCTGACAGTGAGGAAACCAATACATTAAGCTTTCATGTTCGGCTTATGATCACGATGTGTACCTTGGCTAGACCTGAGATAGTCGTAGTAAACTTCTCTGTTTACTTGTAGTCGCTCATACTAGACTTGGTCTAACTGGAGAAACAATCTGCATCGTCCTCATCTCAGAAGCCTGTGACAACTCTAACCTCTGATGAGATACTGAAAACTTGTCAGCTGGAAGCTATTTTGATGATTACCGTGCGACAGCATGGAAGTCATAAACATTGCAGTAGAGCGCGGTACTAACAGCATGGAAAGCATAAACATTGCAGTAGAGCGCGGTACTAACAGCATGGAAAGCATAAACATTGCAGTAGAGCGCGCTACTAACAGCATGGAAGCATAAACATTGCAGTAGAGCGCGGTACTATAACTGCCAGAGTAGGTCGAGGTCGCAAGTCGACGTGTCAAGTCACACAACACTGACCCCAAGCATTCTAAGCGTCAACTTTGCTCCTGATAGACAAAGACCTTAACATTATACTCAGGGATATCCTAAACTTCAGGACAAACGGTATCAAAAACTTGGTAAACGCTTCATTTACACAACTGGTCTTCAGGATAGTTGCTTATTATACCCATAGTTTGTTATACCCTGAGATGTATCATGTATACTATATCATGTATCATGTTATACCCAGAGATGTATCATGTATACTGTATCATGTATCATGTTATACCCTGAGATGTATCATGTATACTGTAATCATATCATGAAACTTTCTCTGTCGCTGTGAATCATGTGAATCATGCACCTTGTACTTGCATATATCCTAAACCCCTTCTGTGCTATTGTCATAGCCAGCATATGACATATAGCACACTGACCAACACCAGTATGATCATATCTTCTACATCCTGTACATAAATGTTCTCTGATACTTTACATACAAAGAACTTGTGTATAAGTGTTCCTGCACACTACCAACAACGTCAGGTCCATTGTCCTACCTCATCCGACGGAAGGACGATCCTCCGAGGCCGTGTGTGGCCAACTGTCATCCTCCCATAACGATATACTGTATGGTTGCCCCCACCTAGCCCCTGCTATGTGCCATTTACCTTTACTATCACAGAAACGTTTCATCATTGTATACTTAGACAAAGTCTTTAAATTCAGAGGAACTAATTGGAAAGTGTGATTCTCAAAAAAGAAATCTAAGCAACAACCCTTCCGCCACAAAGTAACTCTAAGGATTCTTCCAAGAAGTTTTAAATCTTAGAAGGAACAATAACCTTTGTACATATCAAATATTAATGAGTTTTGGGGATGACAGCAACCAACATATCCTGCAGTTCCTAAAGACAAGACAACATTCACCCTTATGTTTACTCGGTAAAGAAATTCCAGGATTACTAAGTAGGTGTCGCACGTAATGCTCTTTTACATGGAGGAGACCAGTGACCATAAAAAAGAAAGACAGCAGTCAGGATATGAACACCAGTCAAGTCGTGAACAGTCATTCTGAATGTACTTAATGAACGGAGAGTGAGGTAATCCCAGCCACTCCCCGGAGGAGTGAGGGAATCCCAGCCACTCCACGGAGGAGTGGGGCAATCCCAGCCACTCCACGGAGGAGAGGCAATCCCAGCCACTCCACGGAGGAGTGAGGCAATCCCAGCCACTCCATGGAGGAGTGAGGCAATCCCAGCCACTCCCTGCCTTTCATAAAAGTTTAAATTATACTCAAGTTACTGACTCTCTGAAGACTCGTCAACTCACTGCTTCCTCCCACACTCCCCACATCCGTCCGTCTCCTCAGCCATATATCACCACCATCTCATCTTCCACCTTAAATGCGTCTTCGGACGTCCTTCTACGACCAACATTTGAATTGATCTCCGATCACACAACCCTCTAATCCCCCATCCTAGGACAGACACCCCGTCTCTGCCATCCCCCCGTCTCAGCTCAATATAAAAGTTTTGTTGTTTGCCAAACTTCTACTGTCACTTTCTGCATATCTTACGTTGGTCAACATGACGACTTCCGCTAAATAACTCGAATGTCTGCTTCCGGAGCTTAGGCCATGGGACGGGAGGTCCTTGGCCACTCTGGTCCTCCTGGGGCAGAGCATGGCCTGTGGGTTCACCCCTTCAGTCTCACATGGTGTAGCTAATGGACATGAAAGCATACACTGTCACGCCCTTAAGTGCATACTAAAAAAAAAATATTGACAGACACCTAAACTTACGCAGTTTCTGTAATTGATTATTATCAGCTGTGCAGTTCCCGTAAACTCTTGCTTTATATGCCGACTGTACACCTTCCTGAGTGTTCCACTCATTAAAGTTTTCTTCACTTCTCTGCTTCATCATCTTCAGCTCTGAGGACTTCGTGATATCAATCCATTAAACTTGGAGCGGTGCCTGCAATCACGAGGACGTCTCCGGCTGGCAGAACGGTGGCAGGTCAGTAACAAATTATCTAGTGTGTGGTGTAACCACATATACCAGGGACAGCCACAGCAACAAACTTGAGCGACCTTAAGTACCCCAAAGCCGGCCAGAGGGACTATCCGGGACGATGGCCGTCACTGATCTATGAAATCATTTGTGTTAAACTTGTCTCCAACATTTTTCATAAACTTTACATTCATAAATCCTGACCAGAATAATGGCCTCCGTGAACAGAACAGCGCAATATATTGAACAGTCAATTACGTGACTCTTTATCACAATTCAACACACACTGCTTCAGACATCTACAACCTTAGTTCCTACCCTCACTATTCCATCTTGCTTGAGACTCTCCCAACCCCTCATTCCCCATACGGCGGTGGGGTTAACAACTTAAGATGCAAAAATCTGTGGCATTTTCAACAGCAACAACACCGGTGTTTTCATGATGACTCCTTCCAACCCGGAGTCACAATGCTTAAGCCTAAACTAATGTAATGTCGTCATCCGTTTTTCTATTTTCCTTCGAAACATATATACGAATCTTTTATCTATGAAGCATGCCAGTCTTAGTGCTCTTCATGATCCTAGAAAAGTCCGTTTTCCTTCCTAAATCATTAGAAATGCAAGGCAAGGGACCTTCCTTCCTTCCTTCCTTCCTTCAAAGATTACGGTAAACAGACGAGTAAATGTCTACAGAAGCATTAAAAATCAGTTTCCAGAGAATTCCTGCGTATATAAACATGTGCTTGTGGAATTATCTATCTATACAAAGCGGGAACGGGTCCCTATCACTTGATCTTTCCCTTCTACTACAACGTAAAATAGTCCAAAACTTTCTATACTTCCAACATTTTCAACATCATCGCTTAGCTTACTTCGTTCATCTATTATCTGAGATCATAAAAGCTCTTACACCTCTCCTAATATGTTCCTGCTTAGTTTCATGACCCCTGGTCTGAAATTTCAATCTTTGCAGCTTTCAAAGAACTGTACACACTGTTTTGAAACTTTATTGTTATGATCAAGTCAACCCTAATTCATTCCTTCCTCCATGTTGGGCAAACTGATGGCCCCTAACCTCTCACTGAAAGTCAGCTCTTTTGACCCTGGTAACACATTTGTTGCTATCCTCTAAGTCTTCTCTGTTAGTTCTTTGTGTTTCTTTCACGTGCAATAATCAAACTTTAAAGGTACATTTAGTTTTGGCATATCATACGCCTTCCATAATTTGCAGAACATTTTCTTTACCATGTACTTATAAGCAATTCTAACTCTTGCCATTAGATAGTTTGTATCCTTTACAATTGTTCGTATGGTGACAGGTATGGTATCTCGCAGGTCCCTCTCACACAAAGATTCCTGCAGCTTATTTCCAGCCAAATAATATCAGTATTGTGGCTTTTTTCTCGCACTGCTCTGTATCTACTCGGGTTGAATGTCATTAATCACATATTCAACTTTGGAGTTTGTTCTCCTTTTAAGTTAATTCAATCCTCATCATTCTTTAATTCCCTTATTACCTTGGCATCATCCGCAAACACATTCAAGTATGAGTTCAGTCCTGGGCAAGTTTGCGAAATAGGTTAAGAAGAAGAATGGTTCCAGTATCACACCACTGATGACCCTAATCCTTTTCAAGGAAGCTCCTGTGACAAACGTCCTTGTTCCTTCTCGACAAGGAAATTTTCTGTTCATCGAGAGTCCTCTTTATACCTGCCCTGAGAGGTAACTTCATTACCAGTCTCTTATGTCGAACAATATCGGATGATATTATCTAGCAGTGCTGGAACGTACAATCCATCCATCCTCAAGTCTAAAATGGAGTTCATTCTCTCAGACGTGTTACACATGACTTCCTTTCCTTGACCCGGGTTGTCTCTCACCTTTTAGCCTCATTATTTCAAGCATCATTTATTTACCTTTTGATTATCTGTTCCAATGTTTTACAGACCTCATTCATCAGAGTGATCACAGAGTAAATCAGCATAATTTCTCAATACCCTTTGTCAAGCGCAATATCTGCTGCCGACACTCCCTTGTCACTATCTCGAACGACATACACTGAGCAATATATCAAAAGGCCTCTCAAGTACATCTGCGTTACATGGATCAATATTTTTTGCTGGTGTGCTCATTAATTGTCTAACAGATTCATTTCTTTCCAAATCCTTTCCAAAACATAAACACTTCCAGTTCTCAAGCATATTTCCGTTAAGTCTTATAACTTTCGGACATAAAAAACTGCTCTGCCCTCGCGTTACCTGTCTGTCACTCGCGATCACCACAGCTGTCAGCACGAACCTAAGCGGGACTTAAATGAAACGCAATTGTATCACATACACACACAAAAGCTGGTAGTATGTGTGATGTACGAAAATTACCTCAATATTTGCCCATCGACGCCAAAACAGACTACAATAAAAACCAGATAATGACCTTGAAATATCTGCAGTCCCCACAAAATTATGGAACACGACATAAACCATCTATTGAAGTCATCTATTGTAGGTACCTAATGGAGCCATCCAAACACGTTTAATTATAGGAACAAATTAGTCGAGCCACAAAATAAACTGACAATTGTTTTAAACTCTAGCCATTTGTTCATTACAAGGTCCATCAACGTTATAAAAACAAGCAACATTTGCACAGAAAAACACCCACCAGTGGATTATGATGGAAAAAATATAATCGTTTAGATCCTGGGAAATATCTGGATGACATCTAAGCTTACAATTGGTTGCAGATATTATCTGGATGACATATAGGTTTACTGATGACTGCAAATATCACCTGGATGACATCCTGAGTTACTATTGGTTGTAGATATTATCTGGATGACATCTAGGCTCATCACCGGCGGTAGATATTATCTGGAAGGAGATGTCAGGTATGAAAAAAAAAAGATACTTCGTTACTAAGATAGACTTTTCAGATTCAAAAAAGATACGTCAGATGAGGCAGCATAATGAGGATGGCTGTTTCTAATACTTTATATATCTGCTAAATTCATGACAGTTTTTGCCCTTAAGCACGAGGGTACAACCCTACGACCTTTCACCATAGTGATACAACCATTGACCGCGAGGGTACAACCCTTGACCACGGTGGTACAACCCTTCAGCACGAGTTTACAACCTTTGACCAAGGTGTTACAACCCTTGAGCACTAGAGTACAACCCTTGAGCACTAGGGTACAACCCTTGACCACGGTGGTACAACCCTTCAGCACGAGTTTACAACCCTTGACCAAGGTGATACAACCCTTGAGCACGGAGTACAACCCATGATCACAGTGGTACAACCCTTGAACTCCAGGGTGCGACCCTTTGGTATGCATGCGTGACCTCTGACATCTACCCTAAAAGTCAATACATAAGTCGAGTCATCCAACTGATATCATATTATAAGGATTGCACAGTCGTTGTCAAGGAATGATCCTTCGATATAATATAATATAATGATTGGCTCTCAAGATATATAACGTTAAGACACAATGGTTCTACAAGAGCACTTCTAGAGACACTCTCAGAATAACACAGATCACACAGATCACGATCTTCATAACAGAAATTTAATGTTTTACAGACAGTTATATGCACCGTATCGAGAGCTTTCAGTCATCGTCAATGTATTGATAAATGTCAATGACAACGAAATGCATCATATTTGTATGAGTCAGTTTTCTGCTGCATGTACACACTGTGCGTGCATTCAAATCTGCCAGTAGGCCACTTGTCTACACCTGGTGCACGGATTGAGTGTCCCTTACCTCATAACGTGTCCCTTAATTCAGAATAAGTGCCACTTACCTCACGATACTTCATTACCTGTAATTTGTTTACACTGTCTGGGATAGTGTGGCCAGTACTTGTGACAGTGTAGTCATCACCTGTTATAGCGTGATCATTAACAGTGACAGTGTGGCCATTACCTGTGCTAGTGTGGAGTGTGGCCATTACTTGTGACAGTGCGGCCATTACATAAGACAGTGTGGCCATTACCTGTGGCAGTGTAGCTATTACCTGCGACAGTGTGGTCATTATATGTGACAGAGCGGCCATTACCTGTGATAGTGTGGTCATTACTTGTAACAGCATGGCCATTACTTATTATAGCGTGGTCATTACCTGTGATAGTGTGGCCATTACTTATGACAGTGTGGCCATTACCTGTGATAGTGTGGCCATTACCTGTAATAGTGTGGCCATTACTTGTGGCAGTGCGGCCATTACATAAGGCAATGTGGTCATTACCTGTGACAATGTGGACATTACCTGTAATAGTATGGCGACAATCTGTTACGGTGTGGCTATTACCTTTGATGGTGGCCCTATTTGTGACATAGTGGCCATTACCTGTGATAGTGAACCCATTACCTGTGCTAAGGTGGCCATTACCTGTGAGAGTGTGGCCATTAGTTGTGACAGTGTGGCCATTCCCTATGATAGTGTGGCTATGGCTTGTGATACCGTGGCCATTACCTATGATAACGTTGCCATTACTTGTGATACAGAGGTCATTCCCTGAGACAGTGAGCCTATTACCTTTAATGGTATGCCTATTACCAGTGACAGTGTGCCCATTACCTGTGATAGTGTACCTATTACCTGTGCCGGTGTGCCCATTCTCAGAAAAAATGTGCCCTTTACCTGTGACAGCTGGTCTATCACCTATAATTATGTGTCCATTATCTAACAATAAACAATGGTAGACAGGTCGTCAGCGTACGCTCACAGGTTCACTAGTATTCTGTAGGCACATGCGCGCCAGAACCTCTGTGTACGTACTGACAAACAAATGCAAGAGTTCATGCGCACGTCTGATTCATAGTTTTTCAACATTTACGTACGCTAAAAAAAAAAAAAAAATATGTTAGTTTACAAAAAATGAAACAGGCTTTTCTAAAAGCAAACCATCCCAAGAGGCTTTCCTAAGCCAGCCACCAACATAGGCTTTCAAGAGTCAGCCATCCTGAGGTCACAAAAATCAGGCACACCGAGAGCATGACACACACTAGACATCCTGCCAGGATTCCAGGAAACATCTACATCGAGAAGCTTCGAAAAGCTAGCCTTAGCGCAATGTTTGGATCTTCTCAAGCAGTCCTAAGTGTTTTCTCAAGCAAGATGAAAAATCACAAATAGACGTAATCTTGGACCGACCATACATGCTATATTCCTGAACATCTTCTAGGCTCTAGAGCTGGTGTTCTAAGCCTTTTTATGTCTGTGGACCACTACAGAGGCCCGCTCTGCCTGTGGACTACTACAGAGGCCCGCTGTATCTATGGACCACTACAGAGGCCCGCTGTGTCTGTGGATCACCTTCACTACATATTGGTCTATCCCTGTCAGGAACAAACAATACCACACAAGCCTTACTAGATATAGTATTGATGGTAAAATTTATCTATTCATTCATTTATTCGTCTTTATCCTTCCGTAGACCACTGGAAAATGGAGTGAGGACCACAGTTCAACAACCTTTGTTCTGTAGGAACAATGAAAAGCCGACCATCCACCGGGAACAGGACTCGGGAATTTCAACCACCGCCCACATTCTGATGGTACAATGGCCACAGGTGGATAGAGAGCCTGACGAAGCTTAAGAAGGACGTGAAATAACAACACAAGAGGGCTTGAACAGAGGACGAAGAGCTCAGAGATCTTGAACAAGAGAGGAACATCTTGGAGGCTTTGAACGGAGGAAAACGAAATGAGCCACTGAACAGGAAAAAAACGGCACAAGAGACCTTGAACAGGAGAAGAACACAAGAAGCCTTGAACAGAAGAGCACCCTAATAGGCCTTGACAAAAGAAAAATATCTGACAACCATTTGTGAGGAACTTCCACACTTGCAGATCAAGATCATTCCGTAGCGACGGCTCTGAAGACATTCTCCTGCCACCATATGTCCTTTGCCAAATCAATCATTGCTACCCAAATCAAGCTAACACTTCTCGCTATGTAACCTGTAATGTATTTCAGTCATTGAGCCTCCCCCCCCCCCAC
>JAUUDZ010354186.1:0-15879 GCA_032361705.1 Panulirus versicolor | reverse complement strand
GTCTTTTCCTAGCGCTACCTCGAACGCGCTTGGGGGTATACTATGAGCATGCAGGATCTACAAGCTGCCACAGCGTTAATGATCATATTCAGACAGTCCAGCAAACAATGGAATTATATAATGTATATGAAAATGTCTTATCATGATTTTCATATGAAAAGGCATTTGTATCTCTGAGCGCAAGTTCTGCTTTCAGTGTTGGAAAAAAAGAGTACCGTGTACCTACATATAATTGGACATAAAAGTGAAACATCAAACACTCAAAGAGTGATAAAGAAATAAGGGAAACAAGGATTAAATAGAGGGATACAATTACTCTGAAGTTATACACCTCAGTATTAAAAGTCCTCAGAAAACTCCATTAAGAAATCAAAGGTACTAAGAGTTAATGGCAGGTAACTTAACCACCTGAGACGCGCCGATGATTTAATAAGAATTTTACCAAATCCTCTGAAGTCAGTGGTTGAGGAACCTGGACAAGAGGGAGGAGGTGGAGCTCCTTTTACTTTAGTAAGGTGAGGTGCAAAGCCCCCATAGGTTCCGCCGCCCCTTGACACAGTTTCCTTAGGTTGATGTTTTTCTCATGGCCAACTTTATGGTGGTTACCTCAGTGATGTAAATGGAAAGGACCTTTTCATCTTGGCACCAGAAGAAAACACGACCATTTGTGTATCCTGAAGCTATGCTAGGATTAATAAGTCAATTGCAGTAAAGTGGAAAAGAAATGGAAAAACTCCTGTTATAAAGTATGGAAATGTAAACAAGTCATTTATCAGTTTAGAACTATGATTTTAATACATGAACAACCCGAGGAGGTTTCTGGATCTCCGGGAGTGAACAAAATCTCGAAAAGATCTGAGTTTACATCCCGTTTTCTAAAATAGGCTCATAATTAGACAAAAACAGGGAAATGTAGATTCATATCGAAACAATAAAGAAAACCTTATTTCAGCCCAGGCTAAGCAGGTTACTCCTGTTCTCAAAAATATCATCATTGGGACATATCGAGACGTGTGTGAGTGTAAGGGATCTTTTAATAGGATCGATAAAATATGTCATAAATTTCTGAATCGTATGACCATCACTGACATTTGGAAAAAGTTTGTGTAATCAACAGGAGTTTGTGAATGTCGAATGACCACACTTCATTGATGAAACTCCTGTATAATAAATGGTTGATAGCAGCATAGTGTTTAAGAATAGTGTTTTATTGCAAGGGTTTGGAGTTTAATACGCCAGTTTGATCGTGCGTCTGGCAGGCTTGTAATGTCAGCTGATACGCATAAACAGGGCGGCAAAGACACTGTCAAACTTGTTGCTTTAATCATATGTAAGTTCTGTAAGTTCATAGGGTTGATTTTTATCCTGTGCTATTGAATAATGTTGAATGGAAGCGATGTGATGAGTTAGGATACTGTGAAGTACAGAATACGTGAAACACTTCTAGAAATAAACATGACCAAAGGAAGCCTTACTTCCCAGAACCCCGACAATGCTTTATTGGTCATGTCATGTGAAAATAAAATGGGAATGATATGGTGCTGTTTGCTTTCAGATGCTAGGTTAGTTCACTGACTGTATTTGCTATATTGCCTAAGTGTGTTTTCTCTGTGTCACACGCAACTAGTACGGCGAAAGGAAGATCACATTGTTATTGCTGTATGTTGAAAAGGACCAGTGATGACTTTCAAAAGCACTTTTTGATGCCAAGTGCAGTACCCTGTGATTTTGCCAAGGTATCACGTAACAGAGAGGGTTGTGCATTATGAAGTCAAGAAATGATTGGGACACTAGGACAGAAAGGTTATTTTGCATGTCTTGTAAAATTGCTGAACCCAAAGGCTAATCTCTTGTTAGCAGGGTGTTAAGGGAGCGTTTGATGCATTAAAAGCTTTAGTCTCATTTTTTTTAGAGTTCAGATAATGGTTTTATTCTTAAACGCCTTGATGAGACTTGCATGTGAGATGGGAAATCTTGACTTTAAATAATGAGGCTGATTTTGATGGAGGGGTAAAAGAAATTTGAGGAATGCCATCCAGAACTGAATTGACAGTTGTGACACCAAGGGTCATATTTTGAGTTATGTTGATCAACTCCAGTTGCTTTTGAGAGGAGTCTGGTATAAAGACTGGTTATGAAAGAGCAAAAGATTCTTTGTGCTTTTCTAAAGGATCTCAATTCGTCTGCTTCTGAAATGAGAGAGAAAAACAGGTTAGAACACAGTGAAAGGTTCACAGTATTTTTCTTGTGGGTCAGGTTTTAAGTGGCAGGCATCTTGATACAATGTTTTGGGAATCTTTGATCACTCCACATGGCTAGTGATTAATTCTTAAAAGCCTTCAGAAAGGAAGAAAGTTGATAATGATATGGACAGAAACGTCATTTATATTGTTTCCCATAATAAGATGAAAGATATGCATGTAAAACAAAAGGATATGTACAAGGAATAGAGCTAACATTAAATACAACCACAGTGCTAAAGATACGACAAGAACCCTTGACAAGGTCTGGCAGAAAGAGCATGAATGGAGTGGAGTGCTGAGCGGCTGAGCCTCTGATACAAGTTCAGTAATGGCTTTTATCGCTGTTTGTAATAGAAACACATGTAAACATAAAGGATATGGAGAAGCCAGTGAGCAAACTGAAAGCAAACAATCATGAGAGTGTCAATGTATAATTCCCCCACTGGAGGTGCTAGGGGTTGGGGATGAGCCTTGTGACTCATATTCACTAAATGACTCTCGTACACTCATCTCTATTTATGGTTACTCTCAATACACATTTGCTAATATTTTTACCCATATTTTGTTGAACACATACACATTTATTTACATATTGACGTTGTACATCTACCCCACACCCATTTCACCTCCCCGCTTCAACACCAGCCTTACATTTACCTAATTTGTATACCGCTATCAGTGGCAAATTTATGATCTACTCTGCTTATGCTATGAAAAATAGTATAAGAAGAATTACAGAGGTCACAAAGGGTCTTTGTCAGACCCCCAGTGGGCATATGATTATGGATATTACAAAGTTGGTTATTGCATAAGCTTACAGGCTTTTCAAGTCTGTCCATATAGACTTTTTTACGAGATGCAGAAAGTGATTGCAATCCCAAAATATCAGATACCTTATCATGAACCATTAAATATTGTGCCATCTCTTTCTGGGTTAGTTTTAACCTTTCCTTAAAACCTGCAATGTTCCTACAAACTAAGATATAATGTAGTGGGCGTCCACACCACAGCCCACACACTTTATGATTCATATTCATTTCATCATCTCCATCCCAAACTTACTTTCTACTCATCCTTTCCTTGCTGCATCAGTCAACCTCATATTCCTCTACTTCACAATCACCCAACTACCTCATCACCATACTACTTTCATGACAGTACCAATATAGTTAATTCATCTCACCCATTTTGCTTAGCTCCCAATCACCCTTCCAAAATACACTATCACATACCATACTTTTCATGAAAGTGTCTATTTTACCATTTTTCCAGCTGGATAGCTCATCCATCTCTCAGGAAGATGTCAGATCAGGCTGTACCGCTGAGCTCTGGGTACCACATGCCACTCTTAGGCCTTGGATGTTGGCAGGTGAGGTGTCTTCACCAGTTTCAACTGATTGTCTTACAGAGCTGTTACAGTGTCATGACCAGTCAAGCATTTAACACTTTGGTACACATGGTGGTGAACTTTCCCTAAATCTCAAGGTGAACAAAACACACAGAGTCTGCTGTCGGCCACTCATAGATGTTTATGATAATTATTGATTTTTGTAATGTTGGGTTTCATATTACTTTGTCTTTTATTACTTGCTTTTGTTTGTAAATGATTTTTTTCCTAAATCATTTAATCCTAATGGTATGTCTTATACTGATAACATCATTACATCAAATTTGTTGAGATATGAATATTTACGATGATTACTAATAGGTGATGCTGGTTTTGAGATATGAATATTTATGATTATTACTAATAGGTAATGCTGGTTTTGGTCTTACATTGTGCATTTTACATGTTTTGTTCGTATTTGATTACTGTATAATATGTACATCAAATATTAATTGATAACAACAATCTTGTGACATCATCACTAGTAGAGCAGGTTTATTAAAGAATGTGCAACTGCTAGTGTAGAAAAGGTTATAATGGTCATCAGTTTCCAACGTCGATTTTGGCCTTAATTTTTATAAAGTTTTGTTCATTAATATCATATGGTGACAACTGTTGATTGATGTATACATGAAATGCATATTTTAAGCTACTGGGTGGATCACTCTCCTGAGGTGAGTGGGTCAGTGACATCATAACTGTGGCAGACTCTGATTGGTCGAAGGTAAGTATGAGACAAGGCAACTAACTGTGGCAGTTTCTGATTGGTATAAGGTACATCTTGAAACTAGCTGCTGCTTCCATGGATTAATGGTTAGTGGTGGAAGGGAAAGCTTACATTACCCTGCTGGTTAGTTAGATCTTGGACCTTGAAAATATTCAGATATATAATGAGATTTCTAACTCCCAGTATTCTGAGATTTTTTAAAATATTATGGGACAATGCTCCAGAGAGAAAGCATTTTTCATGCTGCAAAACTTAAATTTTTTTGCCACTTTTTGGGGCTGGAATTAGGCCACATTCCCAATGCAGAAAAGTTAGTGTGTTGCATTCTAACTTTCAGAAATTCCCAGTGCAAAATTTTAAAGGAAATGTAAATTCAGCTATTGCAATTTCTTGAAAGATCTTAGAACAACAGTTGTTCTTTAGATACAATGATGCTCCAGGAAAACAGCACTAATACATTACTAACACGTAAAGTCCTTGTCACACATTACAGGAAAATTGTGTGAACAGTAATATCTCACAAACAGTCAAATATTTACTCTGAAAATGAAAATTTTGCCCTCCCTGCTTTCTCCTTTATTAAGGACTCCACTTTTGTCGTTCCAAGTAGAAATCATTATGACATTTGGTTCTCTGATGATTATGTAGTTATCAGGCAAGTAAGAAGGAGATTGCATGCTTATTTCGTTTCTTCATGTGTCTCTAGTGTACAAGGTAGAGACTACAAACACCTCAAAGCAGCATTGACATTTCATTTTTTCTGAAATCCCCATTAAGCTACATTAAGGGAATGAGGGTAAATTATGGTTCTGTAGCAACAATTGCTCAATCTACAGTCATCTATAAGGGAAGTAAAGGCAGTAAATCTCTCTGTATTGAAAAATCTGTTCTTCCCACAGTCACCCCCAGGGGAAGTAGAGTTGGCAGTAGAGGCAGCCTTGGATGCTGGCTACAGACACATCGACACTGCCTTCAACTACCAGAATGAGGAGGCTGTTGGATTTGGCCTCCACAAATGGCTCCAAAAGACTGGTACGAAGAGGAGTGAAGTCTTCATTGTCACAAAGGTGTCAGTCAATTTCATAATTAAAATGTTTTAGGGCTGCCTTGTGAAAATATATAGAAACAATAAGATAAGGGTCATACAAATGTAAAAAACAAGTTTTTTTTCAGTTTTACTGCAATCATGAAGCAGACTTATATCTTTAATTGCTAAATGATGAACATCTCTAATTTGGAGGGTAGATCTTGACTTTTATATGACAATAACTGTATGAAGCTCTGCAGTTAATGATAGTAAGTACTTGTGTCAGCTCCAGGAAATGTTTTCAAATATTGAAATGTTAAAACTTTTCTATGAATTTCAAAAGTTTATCTTATCTTGCGTGACTGTAAGAAAGTGTGGTTTGATTTGTTTACTAAAAACATCTCATAAACTTTCAGCTACCCATGATTGGCATGTATAGCAGTGGAGTGGAGAAGTTTCTGAAGAAGTCACTAGCAGTGCTCAAACTTGATTATGTCGACCTCTATCTGATTCATTTGCCTGTTGGCATGAAGGTGCTGTAGCTTTACATTATGTTAATATATTTATTTAATTTATTATACTTTGTCGCTGTCTCCCACGTTTGTGAGGTAGTGCCAGGAAACAGACCAAAGAATGGCCCATCCATTCATATAGACATATATATATATATATATATATATATATATATATATATATATATATATGCATAAACACCCATATACGCACATATATATACATATACATACCAAAATAATATGTACGTATTATACATACACATACACAGACATATACATATATACACACGTACATATTCATGCTTGCCTTCGTCCATTCCTGTCGCTACCCTGCCCCACAGGAAACAGCATTAGTGTATAATTACGTTAATGTATGATTACATTTGTTGTCTGTTGAAGAAAAGAAGCCATTGAAATAAAAGAGAAAGAGCTTAGGAGGTATGGCAGAACCCTCAGGGACACAACTGTCAATAGGGACATGGAGATGTAAGTTTATCAACAGTTGCAGAGATAGACTGGCCAGGGAGAAAAGCCAAAAGAGGGGAGCTACATTTTATTCTGATTCCACACCCTGTTAAATGTTTTAAGTATGTCAGAGGCAACAACACAAGATTTCCTAAAATCTATTAGAGGATGATCAGAAGAAATTAGTAAGATAGAAAAGGATATCATCAGTAGATCTTGCTTGAGAAAGGACTTTTTAAGATGCTTAAGACAATGGGAATCGAGATGAGATGTGGAGGCTTTGAAAATATTTGTATTTAGAGCAAAAGAACAACAATTTAAAGGATTTTTTGGGGTTGGTTGTACCAATGTATGTTTTCAAAAGAAGGAAAAGTTTTGATTTTTAAGGAGAAGCAGAAAAGATGTGCAAGCAAATGCATTGGTTCAGAGAGACATTCCTTCAAAACACAAGGGGGATTCCACCTGGATTTTATGCCTTGATAATATCCAACAAACAAGTAATGAAGGTACTTTGTCAGAGGATTGGATGGATATAAGAATTGTACATCTGCACACAGGAAAATATATGAGATATAAGTGTAAAAGTTTTGAAGGAATTGTTCTTTTAAATGAAAGATGCAAGATGTAAGACAGAGAAGGGATTCAGAGAATGTAAGAGGTCACATGTGGTAAAGCGAAAGATGAGTTTGGAAGAAATTTGGAAGGGTGTGGATGTGGATGAAATAATTACCATGAAAGTCTTACCTAAAAAGATCATGTAATGCAAGAGATGTTGTATACAGTTTAAAGATTTAACTTTTTAACATGAATGTGGCATCTTTAGTAAAATATTTAAGTTTCTAACATGACTGGCATCTTGGTTCTGGATGAAAGGCATGATTTTCACAAGCTCAAAGCCAATTTTTGTTGTTATCAACATTTTGGGTACATCCAGGGAACTGATACAAAACTGATATTTTCCACCTCTCTTGAATATTTACTAGATATTCTTTCTTCAGAGCCTGATCTTTGATTATCCTTTCCCCTCAGGGCAAGCATGACCAGGATATCTTTCCAGTAAATGATGATGGGACGATCAACGTTGATGATGCAACAGATATAATCACTGTGTGGAAGGTTGGTCTTACTTTATGTACCTCACAAGTGAATATTTACATTAATATGGTTCTTAGAATGGAAGTTTTCTTGTTTTGAGGGGATGTTGTCTGATTGTGTGGTCATGAAAGGATAGTTATATATGAAATAATGTTATCTTGATATTGAAAGTTTCACATTCATCGAAATTCTTCATAGGATACTTGAACATTTTGTTATACTCTTGTGTATTTCTGCAGATGCTTTGACCTCTTCAAGATAAGTCTAGTGCAGAACTCTGTCTATCTTTATAAGATAGCATTTTCCATTGTGATATGTAACTGAATATTGATTGCTTGAAAAGTGGTGTTGGCATTTGTGGCATCTATATGTATGTGTGCGAGTCTTTAATTAGTGCAGAACACACTGTCTATCTGTCTATATTTAAAAGATGGCATTTTCATTTGTGATATGTAAATGAGTATTGATTGCTTGAAAAGTGGTGTTATCATTTGTGACATATATATGCATGTGTGAGTCTTTAGTTAGTGCAGAACCCCCTGTGTATCTGTCTATCTTTAAAAGATGGCATTTTCATTTGTGGTTTGTAACTGAGTATTGATTGCTTGAAAAGTGGTGTTGGCATTTGTGGCATATATATGTGTGTGTGAGTCTTTAGTTGTAATGTGTGTTGCCAGTTAGAGTAAAAAAAAAAGGGGGGGGATGTAATGGCTGGAGTGGCAATTCTCTTAGAAAAATGGAATAAGAGGAAATTCAGATCCTGGACCCAAAGGATCAGAGATGGCCTGAGCCAACACACCTACTCAGATAGGTAAAAGAGGTTGAGTTCACATGTAAGGTTTGTATCCATGAAGGTAGGACAGCTTCAGTGTTCTATGAACTCTCCAACTTTCAAAAATAAGTAAATTCAATCTTTACCACTTCCTGCTTTTTTAATTTTTCTTACATTGAAGTGTATGGGATGGTATAACTTTTGTTTTCACAGGAGATGGAGAAGATGGTGGACATGGGGCTGACCAAATCCATTGGGGTGTCCAACTATAGTATTAAGCAACTAAAGAAGACTAATGCAATTGCTAGAATCCAGCCATCTGTCCATCAGGTAGGGCTAAGCCTGGCTCTGTTTTGTGATGAATACCAAATTTGAATGGCAGTTACAGTCTTTCAATAATTGATTTTTACTGATGATATATACCTACCCGCATTTCCTACTTTTATTAGGGTAGCAACAGGAACAAACAAACAATGGCCTAATTTGCATGCAACCATCTTTGGCTTTCATGTATATTGCACCAAAATCAAAGCCCACCATTAACAGCCAAGCCCCACAGATCACCACAGATAATCTCCTCTTCATAAGCTTTGGTTCAGCCACCACACAACACCATATACTACATCTACCCAGTTCATACTCCCCAAAGCATGCCACTTGCCTTCTGGAATGTTCAAGCCTTGGTAACCCTTTTGTCTCAGTTTCTGACTTCCCTCCACTTTTAACACAAAATAAATGTTGAAGTCATGATACAATTACATATAAGCTGCATCAGGCCACCCAAGCATCCAGTAGGTATAAGACCAGACTCACTTGACTATGATGCATAACTTTGGATCATACCCATTTATCCAGCAGTCCTTCTAAGTACAAATTAGGACTTCATCTCAGAACACATTTGTTCAACAGATATAACTGTTTATATGATGCTAAATTACATAATATCTCTTCAGCATATACTGATGCCCTCCTATTTATCCCAAAGCCATTCCATCTATCTAAACTCATATTCTCTGTTACAGGTGGAACTACATGTCTACTTCCAGCAGCAGGAGATGCAAGAATTCTGTCATGCTCATAATATCATCCTCACTGCCTATGCCCCACTGGGCTCCCCTGGCAGGAAGAGGTAGGTGAAGGTGGGTCATATATAGTTATGTATCAGTAGTCATTCTCATTGTAATGCAAGAGAGGGCTCAGTATGTGTTCTCATGGTGAGTTAATCAAAATTACTATTGGATTTATTGGTAGTGTTGATTTATTCAAAAAGAATGTTACTGCCATTATAACATAACTCGAGGGGATTCAGCTTGTTGCAAAATGTGCAACAAATTGAAGACTTGAAGGAAAATGTATTGAACCTGAAAACCAGTTATTAAATCTTCAAGAATAGCATGGAACATACTGAAAATTAATTAGAAAAATATGAGAGCCATGCTAAGAGGCTAGAAAGACTACTTATTGTACTACCAGGAGAAATAAGAAACATTTGGAACAATTACAGAAACATTTAAAAGAAGACTTGTGGTTGAAATCAGTCTTAGATGAACCCAGAATTGATAATTATGCATTGCAGCTGGCAATAGATATGAATACTTTTATTCATCAAGCAATACAAGTGGTGAGCACTTCACACCAGTCCAGCCATTTTGGCCAGATGTCGTAGTAGGTAGATTTTCTTTCTATTTCTGCAAACAAATGAAATTGGTGTGATACTTTTGTTTACCAAAAGTTGTTGAATTCTTTTCTGTATTATTTACTCCATGTGGATTTCACCTATATGAGATTGATGTGATATATCCATTCACTAACATCTTCAATGCTTTGGCTGTGTGTGTAATCTACTCTCATTTCATCATAAATGAGATTGGTGTGATGCTTTCATTCACTGACAGTTGTTGAAATCTTTGGCTCTAAAATTTCATTGGCCCTAAAAGTTGGCCTGATATAGTTTCCAGTTTTTGTGAAGGGTAATTTTTGTTTTCTTTGGTAGTTTGAATGGTAGTCTCTCTCTGAATTAAAAACATCAAGATTTTTCAAGATGTAAACGATTAATTATGTTTTATTTTTTCCATATTTTTGTCAGTAATGAGTCCTTGCCAAGGCTGCTAGAGGACCCCATCGTGAATCTGGTGGCTGAGCGACATGGCATCACCCCTGCCCAGGTCCTCATTCGTTTCCTTATCCAGCAGAATATCACAACCATCCCTAAATCCATCAACCCTGAGCGTATCAAGATTAATGGAGATGTAAGTCTTTTGCATCTAACGTGGAAACATTAATTGCTGTATGGGATGAAAGAGTGTTACCTTTAGTTTGGAATCATCTTATCTTTTGACATATAAAAAACAGTTTCTAAAACAATACTTCATGGAAAAACCACTAAACCAAATAGTGACTTTTCCTTATCAGGATATTGCTTAGCTTACTCCTGATTTATTTAAAGATAAAACTGATAAATTTCCTAGATAGCTTTTGTCAACTCTCACTCACTCTCTCTGTATGTCCAAACCATTTCAGCACACCCTGTTTGACTTTCTCAACTATGTTTGTGTGAGGAGTATGGCTTCTGATAAATATATGCCTGGTTGGTTAGATGGAGTTTAAGACTAAGTTAGGAGGGTAGTTGTTTAGTGCTTGTCAGGTTATTTCAGGGTGTATGTGTTCCATCACTGTTAAATTTTTAGGAGATAAGGGGATGTGTGAGTAAAGGTTGCTGAATTATGAGGCAAGGATAAGCTTTTTATTTCTATTTGAAGGTTGATCGTTAGTTATGGAGTGGTTTGGATGGGAGGGGTTAAATAATAGAACTGAGTGACAAGCATGTTGAGGTGGGACTGTAGTAGGAGAATCTTTGTTTCATTATATAGGTGATGAGTGTTTTTTTGTTGCTTGGCATTTGTTTGGAGAAGTACTTTACATGTAACTATGTGAGACATAGATGTACAGAGAAAATTGTCAGGCACCCTGCTGCATAAGTGAAGATGTAATGGTTGAATCCTGATTTTGGCAGTCAGTCCACAGTCAAACCAGCTGTTCATCCACCCCTAGGGATTGGTCAATAAAATAGGGACCTGACTCAAGTTAGGGTATATAGTTATTTATTTATTATACATAATTGCTGTTTCCTGCATCAGCGAGGTAGCACCAGGAAACAGATGAAGAATGGCCCATCCATTCATATACACATACATATACATAAATGCCCAAATACATACATATACATTTCAACATATTCATACATATACATACACACACACAGACATATACATATATGCACATGTACATATTCATACCTGCTTGCCACCTGTCTCATCTAACATAAAAAACAGTACACAGAGATAGACATGGGTTCTACTTGAAGTTATTAATTACATTTATAATTTGTAATACCTGGACACAGAATTTCTGTAATAGAATGTGTTATTGCATCTTATGGTAGGTGTGGAAATTCAGTTTGTCAGAACTGGAGATGGCAGCCCTGAAGACCCTGGATAGAGGGAGGTCTGGCCGATCCTTCACCATGTCTGCTTTCAAAGGGTAAGTTGCTCACTATCTCTGTTCCTTACCTGTATCTTCATCTGGCTGTTTGTCTTCTCTACCCATTAATCCTGCAGGACATCCCTCTTTTCCTCACAGTCCACACTGAAAATACTGTCATAGGTAAATGCCATCACAGACACATTATTACACCCTGACACTGCACAAAAAGCAACATATATGCAACACTACCTCATACAGTTAGGAGATTGGTTTGCCTCCATAATTTCTGCATCCCAAAGAAACCCATTGTCACCCTTTTAATCCCTATAAAACTTGAATACAACCTGCACTCTCCCATAACCCTGAGTGACCAATCACTTCCACTTAACAGAACCTCCTGTGCCAGGTATTATATATGATACACGAGAAATTCACATTTCACATCATCAAAAAGTTCAGAAACAAATTATTCACCCTCAGAACCTTTATTAGCACCAGCTTGACAAGTAAAAGAATCCCTTAGTATCCTTAAACAATTCATCCACTCTAACCTAAACTGTGCCTCACCTGCTTGGTAATCCACCTTGTCAAGGCAAATATAAAAGCTGCAAACCACAGAAAGCTTAAGAACCATGTATACAGTGCAACAAAAATCTTCCCAATACAAATCTTACTACATTATGTTCAGTAATCAGTTCTTTACAACAGCACTAGACCCTTTCCATCCAACCCTCTCCATAACTAACCACCAAACCCCAGGTAGAAATGAAAAACTTACCCCTGCTTCACACTTCAGCATCCTCTACTCACAAATTCCCCAACCCCCATCAAAAACAGCAACTGACAAAACACATGCACATTTAAATGATCCTACATGCACTAATCAGACTACCCTAACTCATCATAAACACCACCCCATCAAACATACACCTATCCAAAGCCTCACTTCCCTTGATATATACACGTTAAACTTTCTCTGCTTCAGACACCTCCCATTCCTACAACATTACAAACACCAGTTCAACATATTGCAAGACCATCATGCATATAATGCAACCACCAAAATGAAGACACTGAAAACTTATAACTCACCTGCCCTGCTCTTTCCTCACTTGACTACATACTCAAACTACATGACCTGTGGTCTTGGCCATTGGACGTGGACAGCTTCCTGAGTGCTGCAGGAGTCCCATAGACATGCCACTTGCGATGCTAGACAGTGGAAATTCTCTTATAATGCCAAAGATACAAACATTTCTCCAGATTGAAATATGATAGTTCTTTTGTCAAGCCATGGATGCACACTTTACACCCTGGAATCTTATAGCCTTCTCATAATGCCACAGACACATGATATTACATTCTGGTAATCATGTAGTAGTCCTAGAGACATAAAGTTGCAAGTTATTGCATGGAAGCTCTCTTCTTTTGGAATGACTAAGATGCACATATTATGAGTTACATTTTGGACACTGGAATTCATGTTGTTACCTCAAAGAAACCCACAGTAACAGCCAGTCCTTACAAATTTAGGCCTTTGATTCCATAGTCGTTCTTTGCTTTGATTACAAGAATGTGCTGTACTAAGCATCTCCCTACACACATCCTCTTTGGGACCTCATACCAGGTATGTAGGTATTGGTTCAGCTTCAGTCACTTAACTGTGCCTTAAGTTGAAGCATGTAAAACCATGAAGCTTAATGGGGGCTACCTCCATTGCTAAGGAGCAGGTGCCTCCAGGATACCTAATACCTTCTTCACTTTCAAAACAGGTTGCAACATTATTGGACCTATCTATAGGAAATGAGCACAGTTGCCACCACACTTTCGGTTATGACTGTACAAGCACACTTCCCTTCACGTAGACCTCAGTGATATTAGATCAAGAGCAGTCACCCCAACCTTTTTGAATGCACACTGAAGGCCCCATGCCAACTCACCTTTCCAACATGACAGTTACTGTACATAAAGAACCTCATCACACCCTCACCTTCAGAACTTGTTTATACCAATGCAGTGTACTAGTGTTGTTTTAATGATTTGCCGTACAAGGGCTTCAAGTTAGATTATTCTGTATATGTATGAATTTTTCAGCACTTTTTTTTCATTTCATTCATTTTGGAGCAAGTGATTGCATTATAATGTGCTTTTCTTCATATACTGCCACTTCACACTTTCTGTACTATAAATATTAATCATTGAAATGATTCTAGATAGTGAATGATTTAAAATGGAAAATATGGGAAATCAGTTACTTGCCCTTTGTGCCATTAGAAAGAGGTGAAAGTTTTCTCTTCCCAGGCTATAAAAAAGTGAAATTATATTTTATTGCAGATTGACTCTTCCTAGGCTATTAAAAAGTGAAATTATATTTTATTACAGATTGACTGATCATCCTGAATATCCCTTTTGAGACGCAGCCGATACTATGACCTTCCTCACCATAGCATGCATATTATCCTGTCAGAATAAAGATATTACAATTATATTAGTTTCATTACCTTCAGGGTATATCGTATGACACTATAAATGAATATTACGGCTCTCTTTATGTAAATGTGCTACTTCACATTCAGCCTTGTAAGTTCATATTAATTCATTGTGAAATTAAGTCATTGAATGCCGAGGTTACCAAAAAAAAGATAATAGATTCTGTATTGCACTTTACGGCTTCATCAAGATTTGCTCCAGGGAAAGACAAAAGTTGACCCATAATTTAGATCCGGCCCTTTAATCCTTAAAAGGTGGGCTGTCAACTTTGCTATCTCTCTTTACATAAAAACAATGAGATCTTCAAGTAATCTGTTTCTCATTATAAAATGAGAGAAATACATGTAAGTTTTCACCTAAAGTTCCCCAGCGTTAAAAGATGTAATAATGCCTGTGAGGACGGTAGGAATTTCGCTGACATAAACCAAAAGAAAGAGGGATGAGGTGATGCTAGTTTGTAGTTATAGTTTATTTGCAGAAGGCATCCATGGAATAAAACACATTTGCAAAACTATGTGTTTTGTTTTAGGATGGTTATTCTTGTCGATCAAAGATATGTTGCGACTACATGTATCCAAAATCTTCCATTAAATAAAATGAAAAAAAATTCTAGTGGGTTCGTAAGGTGAAATAAACACCCATTCCTAGTATGGTACACTAATGTACTAACAAATATGAAAAAATCAGTTAGAGTCATGAAAGGGAATAAAAAAATTGCTATATTTCTCATATATATATATATATATATATATATATATATATATATATATATAACATGAGCTGTAGTGTACCTTCAACCTCTATTTACTGGGATACTGCTCAACATTCATACCCTTTAATGGAGGCAGCAAGGCTGGCCCCAGCTGGACAAAACCTGCGTTTGCTGTTAGATAACCTGACCAATGGTCTTTGAACCCGGAATAACATTAAATTACGCACCGGTGACTGGTTACTGATGAAGCTGCAGGAGCAGCTATAAGAAAAGCATCATTACAGTAGTAAGAATAAGATAACTCGTGATACACCCATCCACTATGTGGCACCAAAGCACATCTTGATCTTTTGCCCACAATCAAATCCCGGTGAGGCTTCTGATAATACAGGAACACTGGCGGTTACTTCCGTGGTGGGTCAGACTAGGTAAACGAGAGGGGTGACTTGAAATTTCACCTTGCCTCATCACACCAGATGCTTTCTTGAACATCTTGCTTGCACTCTACGGCTTGGCGTGTCCGTATATCTCCTGGGTCCTACCCAACACCAGCAGCCTTCTGTACCATGAACGTGCAGGTGCAACAAACTCCACCACGGTAAACTACAGCCACCCATGTGGATGCTCTTAACATGACCTCCCGCCATCCTCTGTCATTGAAAATCTAGCCACTTTAAGCATCAGTTTTCACCGCGATGAAAAGAATGAAGTGGGAAGTCTTCCAGTGACGCATTCCTTGCATCACTCCAAAAGCCCTTGTAGTTCACAAGCATCGTCTACGTGGGATTCCTGTGATGTAGGCAACATTAATAACTGCATAAAGAGCCCTGGCCATATGGTAGCCTTCCACAACCCATTCCCAAATCTGGATGGCTCGCCTTGCAGGTGTCATGTGCAATGATTCATGGACCTTATGGCCCATGCGTCACTACCATGTCACTAGCCACTTAACTGGATAATATA
>JAUUDZ010353964.1:0-15880 GCA_032361705.1 Panulirus versicolor | reverse complement strand
CATCCGCTGCCAAATCCACTCCCAGATATCTAAAACACTTCACTTCCTCCAGTTTTTCTCCATTCAAACTTACTTCCTAATTGACTTGTCCCTCAACCCTACTGTACCTAATAACCTTGCTTTTATTCACATTTACTCAGCTTTCTTCTTTCACACATTTTACCAAACTCAGTCACCAGCTTCTGCAGTTTTTTTCTTTTTTTCTTCTTTTTTTCTATACCAGACATCCCAGTGGGTCAATCAGGCCTCTTGTTGTCAGTCTTTCTCACATAAACTTTTCGGCTGCTCCTTTGTCAGCACTTGCTGCTTCACCTGTGACTCAAATGTTGTGCAAGCATCTATTGAGCCAACCATGACTTGCTGCGAAGTTCTTGATGTTATCATCTCCTGCCCTCTCCTTCAAAGTCTCATAAAGACTTCTAGCCTTCCCCTGAATTGTTAGTAAGCATCAACAACTTTTCTATTTCGTGGAGGGGCCCTTGTTATTGCTTTGTTATTATCGCAGACTTCATACTTGCCTAACCTTTCACTGCTTCAAATATTTTTTCTTTGCCCTTTAAAATTGTGGAGATCATAGAATGGGACAATTGTAGACCATGTGCAATCACATTAACTTTTTTACCCCTTCATATTGGGTGATTACCTTCATTTTCAACTCCTGATTGAGCTTCTTACTCGGCTTCTTGCCAGATTTATGGACATGTGATGGGTTTTTCCTCTTGCTTACTATCTTTGGACTTTAATACAAAAATGGTTTAATCCTGCACAGAATTTGTTAGTTTCACTTGAATAACACATGCTTACTGAAGAGTAACTGACAGTGAGTACTGAGAGAGATGCTGTGATGTACACAATGCCACGATCGTCTGACATTCACTATCATACCCACACAGCCGCTTGCACTGGTGGATGTATGACCAAGCATAATTTTTAGATTTACGTATATTTTTCTAATTCATATATTTTCCGGTCGTATGTACGGATGGTCATAAGACGCATAGGTTGTAAGTCAGGAAGCATCTGTATATATCGATACTTGTTCGCTGTTTCCCACATTTGCAAGGTAGTGCTAGAAATGGATGAAGAAAAGGTGTCATTAACTTGCATCCATTTTCTGGCTTTCATGTGTAATGCATTGAAACCAAAGAAAAGGCTTCATTAACTCACATCCATTTTCTAGCTTTCATGTGTAATGCATTGAAACCAAAGCCCCCTATCCACAAACCAGGCTCCACAGACCTTTTCATGATTTCCTCCAGCTGCTGCAAAGGCCCTGGCTCAGTTCATTGACAGTACATTGCCCCCTGTATAGCACACATAACTCCAATTCACTCTCTTCCGTGCATGCCTTTCACCTGCTCCATATTCAGTCCCAGAGCACTCAAAATCTTATCAATTTCATCGTTCCATTTAATTTGGTCTCTCCTTTCTTTTCCTCACCACCTCTCACACATATAATCTCTTTGTCAACCACTCCTCACTCATTGTCTCCCCTTTCCTCAAACCACCTCAGCCTCCTCAACCACACTTCTCTCATTACCACACCTCTCCCCTAACCCATAAATCAACTCTCTTCACACCTCAAGATGTCCTCAAACATTTAATTTCCAACACATTCACCCTCTTCTTCACATTTTCATTCATAGCTTATGCCTCACATCCATACAACATTGTTGGAACTACTATACCTTCAAACATAAAATTTTTGCCCTTCCAGACCTAAATGATCATATTAACAGTTTTAACTTATCAACATATCAAAACTTACTTGTAGTTCTGAATATATATTACTGGTGCTGTTGCACTGATGAGTTGGGCATCAGGAACTAAGATGGACTGGCTCCCCTGGTGTTTAGTTTGGGAGGATTCATTCTTAACTTCTTCATTATTTGTTTCATTAGCTGAAGCTGTTTGTATTGATTTACAAATATGAGAGCCCTCCACCTTGCTTTCTGTTTGTACTGATACATGTTTAGTATCTAGGTGACTAAAAGGTAGAGTTCCAAAAGACCTCTTACAATCAGTATGATGATCTCTAATTTCACTAGTTTCCACTTCATTTTCAAAACATAACTTTCTTTTGATTTCATACCCCTGTGTCATATCCTTAACTGTTTTAGCAACTTTGTTGTTCACTGAATTTGGAAGACTTTTAGTTTTTTGCTCTTTAAACTGACTTTCCTTGCTATTGGGAGTGCTCTTGGGTAATCTTTCCATCTTGGACTCTAAGAATGATTCAGATAACATATCCATGGAAGAATTTGAGAACTGAACACTTGTGTCTCCTTGAAAATCTTGTGAGTTCCCATCTGATAGGAAAGATCTGTGATGTTTTCCTGTTTTAATGCGCATGCTAGTTCTATATTTTGAACAACTAGACTTTGGATCGTTGAATGCTTGAAAACTCTGAATTGTGATATCAGAGTCATGTTCACAATCATCTGAGTAAACAGATACTTCTAATGCCTTAATGGGTTTCTGTCTTCCTTCTAGATAGGAGGTTTGGTTATTTGAACTCCCTTTACAACCTCCCTTTCTTTTTCTCTTATTTTCATGGAAGACTTCACTTGTAAGATTTTATAATATTCAAGTCCCTTTTCAATTTTGATATGTTATTATGAATACTGTGGGAGCTTAAAGACATATCTGATGTATCAGAGGAATTTCTGTTGACATACTTTGCACTGTATTTGCGGGACTTGCTTTGGCTTAAATGGTTCTCCTCAGCTAAGGGTGACGTGATACTCCTCTTGGTATTTTGTTCCTTCCGGGCAGACTCGTATGTTTTATCACTGTGCCTTCCTCTGCTTTTCTCATTTGATTCTAGAGCTTTCATATCTGGCATTTTTTTCAATTTGGTTCTTTGATGGGTTTGTAATATACCAGTATTAAACTCAGTATCTTGGTTATGTGAATTCCTTCCATTGACTACACTGTCTTTACTTACTTTTGAATTTCTGCTATTTGTTCCTCTTCGAGATTCATCCATGATACTGTAGTCAGAACTCAAAGGTCTTTCATTTCTGGTTTTATCTTTGATATCCTGTTGTTCATCATACCTACAACAGTGGTCTCTTCTATTTTTTGTGCTATTTTTGCTACTTCTACTACCAGATAATGTACTGCTTTTCTTATTATCCATTATTACTTGGCAGGCACCAAGCCTTGGAAAGGCCACTGTAACAAGATCAGTAGATGGTGACAAATCAGCTTCATGCTCTGACTCCTTGTCTTCATAACAAGAATGGGTACTACATCTAGAACCACTTTTAATAATATGCTTATTAGAAACACAGTCATCAGCTTGTTCTTCATTCTCACATCTAGAGGTTTGCAAAGGCTGTATCAGTGTTGTTGGTATTTCATCATTATTATTTGTGGCTAGATCTAAGCTTGACTGTAAATTTGGCATGTCAAGCTGCTCTGGCTGATCAAGACTGGCATTATGACTTACTCTGGTGCTCTGCTCTGAGCCAGGACAGCCACTGTCAAGGTCACGTGCTTTTACCATTCTTCCCCAGGGCAGGCGAGGAGTCATGCTGTTACTCCTCCAGGAGCATTTCGGAAGATCACACTCCATTCTTTCTGGGGAATGCAGTGGAGAATTGTTTTCAACACTGTGGCCTTGAAGATTATTAACCTCCTTGTTTTTGACATTTTTAAGAATCCCAATGCAATCTGTTGAAAGGGTTTTACCAGTATTGAGGGGCATCTGGACAGGGTCATGTTGAAGACTGGTTAAGCTGTTGTTGATATCTTCACGAGGATCAAATGGATGACTGGAATCTAGTGAGAGAATGGATGGAACTGGACTATTGTCTGAGGAAGACTGATATGCAGTGTGAGGCACTTCTGGATCAATTAGTGATGCCTGCCACAACTTTACCTGTTTGAAAGAAGCAAAATCTTAATATTATTAGTTGCACATATGAATTGAAGCAGAATTCCTAAGAAAGGGCTTTAGAATCAAATGAGCTCATGATGTGGATAATTATGAAATATATTAATGAGCTAAAGTTCTGCAACAGGATATTGGAATACTTTTAGTAATGTATATAGAAGAAAGGATTGAAATGAATAATTAATAATAAATCTATGCAAGAAAAACTTTAGAAAGGTATAGTGCAACTAAGGCTTTGATGAAAGGTTAAGAAAATGAAACTTTTGGTGAAAGAGGCATGAGAATGGCAACATGAAGACTGGTAAAGAAGTGTGCAGCACCGAAAAAGATTTTCATTTACATGGGCTATGCTACTTACAGGCTCAATTAATCTGAACCCTCAATCAGTTCAGATAAAAACCCTTCTAACCATGCTCAAATATATGAGATTTAACTTCAAACCTTTGAAGTTATGGACAATACAGTAACACCATACCATGGCCTCTTAACTGAGTGAACAGACTTTTTTTCTCCAGTTACTTAAAAACAAACGCATTTGATTATCAAAATAAAACAAATATGCAGCTAGAGTATAAGGTTATTTCCTACATGACTTTGAGGTAGCAATAATTGAATGTTATCAAACAATAAAAGATGGGATATTCTTGGATACCATGGACTAAGACATCAGGAATTATGTAAGTTCATTTTAAGATGAATGGGACTGGCAGAAAATTTAGCAAAAATGCACTTATTTCAGATAAGAAGAATAAAAGAAGAAACGAATATTCTAAAGTTAAGAATATGATAGAGAAAAGGATAATACAACAACTGGTAAAATTCTGATAAAATTGAATAATCACTAGTTAAACAAGAAAAGAGAATCACAAAGCATCCCGTTGGTTCTACTTTTGAAAGGTGAACTAATGAGGTTATCGAGGCGGTGAGGTCAGACTTGGCTGCCTATCATGAGAGGAAACTCTTCCTCTATACTATTTTTTTTGCTGACTTTATCTAGTGCACGAGCTGATAAATAGTACCACTGAACATGACCTTACTGGTTAGCATACTGCCACAGTACAAAGCTTTGCACATACCAACAAAACATCCAGATCAAGATATACAATCATTTCCCTCTACATTCTTAAAAATAATAAAATAAAAACAGGAAGACTTGTACTTGCCTTTTCGAGTGGGCCAACAGTTTTCATGGATTCCCTTGAGTGTGCAGGACTGCAAACTGCAGCAGGGCTTGTGTCAATCTTTCCAGAGACAAACCGATGACCAAGTGGACCTTCCAACATATGAGGGTATAAATCCTCTGTAGGTTTAGTCTTCTGATTCATTAGAGATTTCTTGCTATCATACTCACAAATTAAAGATGTAGCATCAGGCAACAAAGCAGGATCTTCAATATTATCTACCCTATGCAGAGTATCATAACTTTTCTGAGTTACTTCAGTCAGATTTTCATTCACACCTTCAATCTTTTTCATGAAAGTATTTCCATGAAAACCAGGCTGTTCTCTAGACCTTTTTGCAGGTGAGTAATGCAAAGCACTATGGTTATCTTGTCCTGTTACATCTTTCTTACAGCCCAGAACATCTGTTTTCCTGCTGTTGCCATAATTGTGCACTGTAGTATCGATGTCATAGCATCTTTGCTCATTCGCAGTGCTGATAAGCTTTTTACTTCTGTCTTCACTGCTATCAACCTCAACAGACTTCCTAGATCCAGCACCATGAATGTTTGAGCTTTTTCCCTTCATTACTCCAGTATCACCCCCAGGAGACCTAACTGTATCTATATCACTTAATATCAATTCCCCTTCTTGGTATTTTCTAGCTGCAAGGTCAAGTTCAAACCTAGAAGCAGTAGCCTGTAATGATTGTCCAAGTTCCTGCAGCATATGACCTGGCTCATGCGATGATGGTAGAAGTGTCAACACTGGGAACTGAGATGATAGACACCAATACTGGAAAAGTTAAAAGTAGAGTTGAATTTAGAGAAATATATATCACAGTGCTCCCATTAAATGCCTGTTTCTAACATTTCTAAAGGTGTGACAGATAACAACTGAACTTTTTATTAAAATGACTGTAATTCACCATTCTCTAATATCTCAGTTATAAAACCTTCAAATACATCTAGAGTAATGTACATCATCCAACAAGGGCTCTTATTTCACTATATGCTTCTTAATTTATATATATGACACCAGTTCCCTGTAAATCTTCATAATGATCACATTTCTTATGTTGAGGGCCCCAAGTTAAGGACAAAAGTCTATTAAAAGTCTGTTAAAATTCTAAGCCTCTATTAATGAAATGGGTTAGAGAGAAAAAAGTAAGGATTGAAGAAGTAAAACAAATTTTGTATTTTGAAGGAAGCAGAAAACCTGCCTTTAGGAGGGCAAGTCATAGCTGTTATGAAAGATGTTGGGGTACAGAGTTCCAAAACTTTGCCGCGCATTGGAAAAAAAACAGACTTTACAACAGCCCAATCTGAGTTGTCAACAGCTGCATAGTAATCAAGCAGTGCAGTGGCCTGCAAAGTTTTATGTGATCTCTAATGGTGAGGGCGTACAAACAGCCAGCCCCTTTGGAGCAAGAACCGAAGTTATACTTACAGAATAGGTTACAAAAACTAACAATGTTGCACAGAAAAGTTGAGTCAAGTTTTGAGGTCAGACTGGAAAAGATGCAAGTTGGACTGCATTTGATTCAATTCCGTCTTGCAGGCATGTAAAACTTTTATCTCCCCAGATGTTAGAGTAGTACTCCATACAAGAACAGAGCAGTCCTTTGTATAATTTGGGCAACTGTTCAGAAAAGATTTACAGCATTAACAGAGGACTCCCAGTTTCTCATAGGCAGATTTATCAGTTATTTAACAGTTCCTCCAAGGTATAATTGTGTTCTGTGGCTTTTCCGAGATAGATGTTACAGTGGTACATAGTTACTGTGTTGAGTTTTGGAATTAGAATCCATCAAAGTGGATAGGAAAGTTGTGGGAGGGTTTTAAAAGAGTGATGGGCATCTGCTCCACTAAGAATTACTGTCCCAAGCTTGAGTTTATACATGAAACTGTAAAGAGGAGAGATGTAGATCAAGCAGAAAAAGATGAAGGTGATTTGAAAGAAGTGGAAGAATGCATTGGTGATAGTAATTTGGTGAATGTTGAACTGTCATCACTGGCAAGAGGTTTTCATGTAAAGGTAATCTACTGGTGATGATGAGGAAACAAAGATGTGCGAGTCTGAAAAACTCAAAAAACACGTGACAAGTTCAGCTAGCATGGCATACCAGTACCTAAATGCTTGTACAGCAGATTTCTCTTTTTCCTTTAATCATGATATTTACCCTTAACAGATTACACTAGAATTTCTTTTTTATTTATTTTTTTTTATAAACCCCAGTCCTGGGGACCTTCCTACATTTCCAAGGCTCAGTCCTTTTGGGGTTAAGATAAATCTTTGATAAAAAGGGGAAAGAGAATGCAAAACGAGACAAACACAGAAGACACAGCTATGGATAGGGAAAGTGGGCAAGGCTGATTTATCCAAAATTATGGAGAGAGATGGACCAAAGACCAAGCTAGATATGAAGAGTCAGAGTGAGGGAGAGAAGCTAAAGGAGAAGAGCTTGGTGAGACCCCAGTGCCATACCATATCCAAAGCTTTTGATATACCAAGGGCTACAATACAGGATTTCCCACAATCTTTCAGAATTGATAATGCATAACTAGCTGGTGGATCTTGCCTTACAAAAACCTTAATGATGATTAGAAAGAAGACAGATTCAAGATGTTTAAGGAAATTGGAGTTGACAATAGATTCACAGAAAATGAATAATTATTTGCCTCATATAAAATGGCATTTGGAAAGGAAAGAATAGTCACACTTCTTTTGAGAACAGGCTTCACCATAGCATGTTTCAGAGAAGGAAAAGTTATTGGAACGGGAGAGTACTAAAAGGATGACAATATGGCCTGCTAGGTAGCATGGATGCTCCATATTTATTTAGGTACAAGTCAATTATATTTTTATCCATTTGTGATTTCATTCTACACATATATAAACACATTACACACTTTATGATTTTTTCCAGGCATGATTTCACATATTTTTACATGCATTATACATATCTTTTATATATTGTGCACAAAATTTACATAGCTACATATAATTTACATAGAACATTATTTACATGAATAAATGGAAAAATTTACTTTCATCAAAAGTATAAACACCAATTTAAGAGGAATTTTCTTTTACTCTAAGAATAGGTCAGTGTGTAAATCTGGCTTCTTGCCATGATGACAGTTATAATCAGCTGGGAATTCAAGTGAAGGTGGGAAACTTTAAACCTCAAATAAGTTAAGAACAGTTTTTGGTGATTCCTCTGGTGAGGCACAAGGAAGTGAAGGGGTTAAAAATGAGAAATGGCAAAGATCATATTAAATAAATTTATATGTTGTATACCTGATGCAGAATGCTGTGCCATATGATGCTTCTTTCACTCTGCTGCAGGACGGCACTACCCTCCAGCAAGGCAAATTCTTTCAGCTGCAAGATACATTACAGAAATGTGAATTGACATATTCAGTAAATACAAAATTGTATCTAAAGTTTCATGTAAAACATATATCATTTTGATTGGCTGTATTTGCCCATGAAGGCAATATTATGGTTCATCAGTAGGACCTGGGTCCCTATGGTGGCAATACTTTTGATGAGGTTTAAGGCTGTTAAATGGAATCCTGTATTGCTGGTTTCATTAATCACTAAAGAATACTGCACCTCTACTTAAGGCTTGTGAAAATTCTTAATTTTAACAAAAGCTACAATTACAGCTGCATCCTGTTTCATTATAATTACTTCTTTTCATATTCTTATTTTTCCCCAATCATCCTCATTTACTTCACATGATACAGGAACCTTGCTTCTTACATATACATCTATATATTATCTTTAACACTTTACACAATACTGTGAGGTAGTTGCTTCAAAGAGCCTTCCAGTTGTATAACACATATCCCCAATGTAGAGTATAAGCGCATTCAGTTTTTTTGCTTTGCCTGCAAAGAATACTTGTCAAGTAAATTTAATACATACTGAAATATACAGAGGATTATGAAAAGGATAGAGAAGAAATAAGGAAATTTATTTAGGAATTTTGAAGGAATTGCAAAACCAATCTTTTTAAAATGTGCCTCGTCATAGTTATTGAGAAAGACATGAAAAAATTGGTAGCAACAAAGCTTCGAGGTGTAGAAAAAGAAACTGTCCAAAACAGCCCATGGTAATCATGTGACATAACAGCCTGTTGAGTAATGCATGGTCTAGCTAGTGATGTGCGCACACAAGCACAGCTCTTGGGACTAAAATCAAAGTATTACCTAAAGAAGAGGGGAAAGTGAACCAACATTGTGGCAAAGGGCAAGAGAGTCAAGTTTTTAAGTTACGCTGGATGAATTTATAAGTTAGACCACTTTCAACTCAGTCTAGTAAGGATGCAAACTAGATCCACCCCAGATGTAAGAGCAGTGCTCTTGCTGCCAGAGTCCCAGATTAGTGGAATAGTTAAGGAGACATATTGTCTGCTGGCAAATATCAGATTAGCTATCAAGTAAATGAGTAAGGAAATTTTTAGCAAGCTATTCATATCCTACATAAGGTTAAACTTAATGCTTCTATGGTTTGGTTACTGCACCTACATAATTACATAGCTCATAGGGTAGGTTTAGATAAGGGCTACAAAGGTGATCTCAAAATTAAGACAGCTAAGTTACAGGGAAAGACTGAGGGCTTTAAATTTACCCACCTTGGAAGAAAGAAGAGTGAGGGGTTACCTGATCACAACCCTTAAATTTTCAAAACAGACTGATGATTTGTACAGAAAACAGTTCTTCGAGAGGTGTAGGGAGAAAGCAACCAAAAGACATAACATGGACTTGAAGGTGTTAGAAAATAGGACTTACGAGGATGGTAAGAAATATTTCTATAGTACATAAGAGTTGTGGATGAATGGAACAGAACGACCAGAGACATTATTAATGCAGACAACATAGATAAATTTAAGAGGTTGTACGATAGTAGAGAATGTTCAAGGGTAGGGGCTCCATGAGTTTAAAAGTAAAACTCCTTACCTGTACTGTACAAATAGGTAATCAACATACCTTCTTTAAGAGGTTGCTAGCATCCTTCATCCATGACTGTAAACAGACTTCACTTTGAGAAGAACTTATCTCCAGGTCCCCTATTTTTTGGGGGTCATTTAATATGAGCTGGTTACTTGTCTTGTCTCCTTGGTTACTATCTTCAAATACATGTGAAATACTGGGGTCATATATAATGCTTAACTTTGGATCAATAATAGGTGTGTGGGTAGTTTTAATGAGGTTGGATGAAGTTATAGTAGGAGAGAAAGACCTGATATTTGGAGAGTTAGGAGGAGTCACATGATAGGAAGATCTTCTCTCTGACAAACTGGGTGTGGGTTCATATCGATCAGCATATCTGCCTGGGGTGTTCGGTTGAGTTGTATTTTGAGATTTATTGCATCTCCCTTCTTCTTGACTTTTGATTAAAATGTTATATTCCTTACTGATGTGTATGTCTTTGTAGAAACGAAGTCGGTCAATTTCATTCTGCTTTTCTGCAAACCTTGCATTAAGATTGTCGTAACGCAGTTGCAAAGTGGCTAGTGTTGTATCACTGGCATGGCGTAATTTTCGTTCATTTATTAACAAATTTAAGATTTCTTCGTGTCTTCTACGATCACATTTTTCCCCAAGAATTTGTTTCCTGATCTCTCTCATATCATTTGGTATATCGCTCTCATCAAGCTGTGATAATTCTCTAAGGAACTTTTCATCCAAAATTATATTTTGAGAAGCCATTTGCTGCATAGACCTTCTTGCAGGAGTTGAAGGAAGAGACCTGGTAGAATTTCTTAGATCTTTCTCTTTCATATCCTTAATGTACTGCCGTACTTTACTTGGGATCTGACTATAGTCAATTTTCCTTGAACTGGCTATGCTGGTCAAACTAGAGCTCCTGGACCTATTTAACTTACTTAAACTAAAACTCTTGTTTCTTTTCAAATTAATCTGACCTTCACCTTCATTTAGGGCTATGGCACTGATGCACCGACGATTTAAATTTCCCTGACCTGATTCTGAACCACACTTCACAGTCTGTCTAGACAAAGGGCCTGGGGACAGAGACTTTGCTCTCAAGCTGTTTCTCTCTAAACTATCAGTGCTTACACTCATTGATCGATTTTGCAATCCCTGAGTCTTGGATTTTGAGCCATGGTTTGATGCTAAATTGTGCATACTCTTAGATGTATTACGGTGTAATGTGGCTCTTACAGGGCCAGAGGGAGACTTGATGGTCGGAGATAACGGTGGGGTGGCATTTTTTTCAAACCTTTTACTTGTTTTTACATGACCAGCAAACACTGGCAATTTCGCTTTTGTTCCAAGTTTAGAACTACTTTGGCCCACTGCACTTGCAGAAGGATGACTAGAATGTGTATGTACTGGTTCACTCCTAACTTGTAATGAAACATGTGTTTGTACTAAGCTCCCCTCTTGTGCAGAGGAAATACCAGTAAACTGACTAGATTCATCATTAACTATAGTAAATGGTAAGGAGGGATAATGTTTTTCACCTGTAGGACCTATGGCACCTGCATTGATAACTTTTTGTTCAATATTTTGGCACTCATTTCCAGAATCAGTGTGAGCA
The DNA here is from genome assembly GCA_032361705.1 of Panulirus versicolor. Classification (NCBI taxonomy): domain Eukaryota; kingdom Metazoa; phylum Arthropoda; class Malacostraca; order Decapoda; family Palinuridae; genus Panulirus; species Panulirus versicolor. The sequence continues at coordinate 4,243 of JAUUDZ010353964.1, read as the reverse complement.
ACCAAATCATTCATAAAATCTTTATTGCTGTTAGAAGACAAATCAGACTCCTTTTCCAATCTATGGTTTAGATTTTCAATCTCCTGTCCAGATTCCTCTGTTCTCTCAGTAATGGCAGAGATGGGAGACTTGCTGATCAATCCCATAACAATTTCACTAGTGTCAGAAAAATCACTAGCAAATAAATCATCCCCAGAATGATCTATATCAATATGGAGAAGCTCATCACATGACTCATTTTCCAAGCTTAAAGAAAACTCACTTTGACTTTCGAGCAATTGCAGGTCATTTTTCTTCCTTTTTTCTGATTGCAAAAAGCAATTATCTTTAGTGGCATTAACTATTCCCATACCTGAATTGCTTGTTATCACATCAAATGTATTTGAATGTGACATAGCTGCTATTTGTACTTTAATCTCTGAAGACTGATTTAGGCTTTCAGCTTCACAGAAATGTACACTGTCCTTGTACTCTAGATTTGAATGGTTAAGGGGTGTTTCAACCATCTTATTAATTGTGAGTGATGCATCCTCTTCATCTATCTGTGAGGCAGTGATGTGACTGCCAAAAAAATTTTCTTCTTGGGAACCTGAATGATTGCACATCACATCACCATCAACAGCTTCTCCATTGCTACCACAAGATATCTGTAATTCGGCGGGCCCTAAGGAACTGTTAGCACTGTCCATATGAGGGCTTCTTCCCAATGAAGTTTTCTCTTTGCTTAAGCATAAACTGTCATTCTCTTCATCTACATAATCTGACATAAGTTTCCCATCTTTTTCTTCAAGCATATCTTCTTCTTCAGTGTCACATATGTTTGCATTTTCCTTGTAATCTATCTTGAAATGGTTAAGGGGTGTTTCGACTATTCTGTTAATACCAAGTGATACATCTTTATTTTTCTGTGATCTTACATAATGATTACTGGATAACTTTTCTTCTTGGAACCCTGCATGACTATATATCAAGACACAGTGATCAACTTTTCCACCACTATCACAAGATACATGCAAGTTGGAGGGTTCTAAAGAGCTGTTAGCACTGTCCAAATGATGGCTAGTTGCCACTGGTAATTCTTCTTCACTGGAGCATACACTGTCATTTTCTTTATCTACATAACCTGAGACAATTTTTTTTTCTTTTTCCTCTGGCATGTCTTCTACTTCTTCTTCAGTGTCACATATATCTTCATGTGTTGCTTTACTGTTTATAAGATTCTTAGAATTTTCACAGCCTCTCTCTCCCTTTTCATCATGCGGATTTCTTGTTGGTGATACTGCTCTCCTTGCCATTGTTGAAGATTGACAAGATGAGCTCCATGAAGGTAAAATCCCTGTGTCTGGTGAATCCTTTGCCTTTTCTTGTGAATGATCTTTTTTTTCGTAAATTCTCTCTAATGATTCTTTTAGCTTGGCTTTATGGCATGGAGAATTTTCTTTCTCACTTACATGTAAATGTTTTATTACTTTATTTGTTTTTTGTTGAGATTTTATGTTTTCTTTGCTCTTTAGAATCTTTCTTTCCTCAACATTTGTTTGAGAATCTAATGATGAGCCCTTAGATAAACAAGTACCAATTTTTTCCAAAGAAGCCTTTACCCTAGGTGATAGTTGGTTAAACTTCCTGGGTAATTCCCTACACCTTTTGTCAAAAGAATGTGTCTCTTCTTCTTGACTTTGAAAATAGCAAACCATACATGACACACAATCTCTGTGAGAATGTGTATCAAAACATCCTTCTACCACTGAGGAGCACTTCTCTCCATGTTGCATAGAAACTAAAGAATTCATTGCAGAAGTACTTCTAAAAAGTTCTACAGGCAAAGAGAGCTGCCTAGGAACTGACTTAATGGCCCCAATACTTGGCACATCAGTTTCCTCATCCTGAGAGCTGAATTGTTTTACTAAGCTCTTGACTTTTTGTGCAGAATCCAAAGAAAACACACTTAGTTTAGGAACACTCACTGAGATTTCACTCACAGACCTGTCTTTAATGTATACACTGTTACTACCAGAGCTTTGTGTTTTGAAGCTTTCAGCAGACCAGTCACTGGATACTGGAGATAAATCTAAAGCCCCTGTTAATTCATTCCCTGAACAACTCCTGAAAATTTTAGATTTTTGCTTATGGTTTCTGTTTTGAAATGAAGATTTATGTGATCTCTTTGATGCCACCTCCTCATCCTCCAACTCTTTCTCCTCTTCAGTCTCATTTTGCTTTGTCAAAGAATTACATAGTATACTCTCAGAGATAATGCTATGTCCTTCAAATTGGGAAGGTTTATCTGAGAAATCTTTAGCATCTGGAGAAAGAGATCTTGGATCCACATTCCTTTTATACTCATCTCTAATACTTTCACCCAATTCCAATAAATTACTTGCACTTTTCTCTCCAGTCTGAAGAGCTACATAAGGGAACAATGAAGAATCTCTTTCAGAATTGGAGATGTTTCCATCACTGCCACTGTGGTTATAAATTTCCTCCACAATCTCCTCTGATGTGTCATCATCACTCGACATTGGGTTGTGTTCTTACCATCCCGAATTTATCTAGAAGAAAAAAGAAATCCCTGATAATATTTTATAAAATCATCAAGACAAAGAAAATTCAAGATAGAAATTGAGACTTTATGAAATTCCCATTAAAGCTAATCTAGACAGATAAGTTTCTAAAGTCAATATTTTTCACTTAAAAAAGTAAACTATAATATGGATAAAATAGGTAACTGCTAAAACAGGCTGTTACACAAAAGAAATATGGTTGTTGCAGTCATTCCATTTCTGTGTTGTGATTATCTATTTGTTCTGTACAAGAAGGGAGTTCTACACTCATGGGTCCTATCTCTTGAACTTTCTTAATCAAAATACTTTTTAAACTAACGTGCTGAGAGGGGCAGCTGGTAGGATGTCTAATCACTATCTTGTGGAGGCGAATTTGAAGATTTGTAGAGGTTTTCAAAAAAGGAGAGAGAATGTTGGGAGAAGGTAGTGGTGAGAGTAAGTGAGCTTGGAAAGGAGACGTGTGAAGAAATACCAGGAGAGATTGAGTGTAGAATGGCAAAAGGTGAGAGCAAATGAAGTGAGGGAAAAGGGTGAGGAATGGGAGGTATTTAGGGAAGCGGTGATGGCATGTGCAAGAGATGGATGTGGCATGAGAAAGGTGGGAGGTGGGCAGATTAGAGAGGGGAGTGAATGATGGGATGAAGAAATAAGGTTGTTAGTGAAAGGGAAAAGAGAGGCGTTTGGATGATACAAGAAAGGAGTGCAAAAGAATGGGAGATGTATAAGAGAAAGCAGCATGAGGTCAAGAGGAAGGTGCAAGGGCTGAAAAAGAGGGCAAATGAGAGTTGGGCTGAGAGAGTATCATTAAACTTAAGGGAGAATAAAAAGATATTTTGGAAGGAGGTAAATAATGTGCTTAAGATAAGAGAACAAATGGGACCATTGGTGATGGGGCAAGGGGATAAGTGATAACAGGTAGCGATGGAGTGAGGAGGAGATGCAGTGAGTATCTTGAAGGATTGTTGAATGTGTTTGATGACAGAGCAGCAGATGTAGGGTGTTTTGGTTCGGGTGGTGTGCAAAGTAAGAGAGTCAGAGAGAGTGGTTTGGTGAAGAGAGAAGAGGTGGTGAAAGCCTTGCAGATGAAATCTGGTAAGGTGGCAGGTTTGGATCGTATTGCAGTTGAATTTATTAAGCAAGGGGGTGACTGTGTAAGGATATTCAGTGTATGTATGGATCATTGTAAAAAGCCTGAGAATTGGCAGAAAGCATGTATAGTGCCACTGTACAAAGGCAAAAGGGATAAAGGTGAGTGTTCAAACTACGGAAGCATATGTTTGTTGAGTATTCCTGGAAAATTGTATGGGAGGGTATTGACTGAGAGGGTGGAGGCATGTACAAAACATCAGACTGGGGAAGAGCAGTGTTGTTTTAGAAGTGGAAGAGGATGTGTGGATCAGGTGTTTACTTTGAAGAATTTATGTGAGAAATACTTAGAAAAACAGGTGGATTTGTATGTAACATTTATGGATTTGGAGAAGGCATATGATAAGGTTGATAGAGATGCTTTGTGGAAGGGCTTAAGAATGTATGGTGTGGGAGGCAAGCTGCTAGAAGCAGTGAGAAGTTTTTATCAGGAGTGTAAGGCATGTGCACAGGTAGGAGAGAGGAGAGGGGAGTGATTGGTACCCAGTGATGAGTGGTCTGTGGCAGGGGTGTGTGACATCTCCATGGTTTTT
>JAUUDZ010353853.1:1116-15881 GCA_032361705.1 Panulirus versicolor | reverse complement strand
TTTTGGGAAAAATAGTATTGGCTTCATTGCTAAATAAAGTCATCCATAGACTACTTCAGATATGTATAACTTTTCATCTGGCAAATTGGCTGATAGGCTAGTATAGTATTAAAGGAAGTGAAGATGAATGAGATTACACTTTAAAGATTAAATACAAACAAATCAAGAGGCTTACATCACTTCTTTCCTCAAATTTTGAAAGTCATTATTATTATTATTATTATTATTATTATTATTATTATTATTATTATTATGGATTTATTTGTTTATCTATGTATTTATTCATTTATGTATTTGTATGTTTGTGTCTGTTTCAGAATTGTTAGGTAAATTGAAATTATAAAAGGTGTGTGAAGGCTGGATGTTTTAAAATGATTTTAATGTCCATTAAATTACCCTGCTGTTACCTTCACCTCAGTACTCTTGAAAATGATGGTAACTATTATTAGAGAGAGGTTCTGAGTCATCTTTGAAGAAAATGAGTTGATAATGAATAGTCAGCTTGAATCCCATTAGATCCTGTTGTAACAATTTGCTAAAAAAAAATTTAGTGAAAAATTTAACAACTAGGATACAAAAAATAGCACCTGATGGTTTGCTGTCAACACCATATATTGAGAGGGAATGAGAAGGGAAGCTAAGAACAACTTTGTAGACCAAGAAAACACTTTTATCTCATCTTAAAATAGGTGTGCAGGATATTTCTTTCAAGGGGTTCCAGGAACTTTTGGGGGGTCAATGTTTTGTTGCTGGGAGTAGGTATTTTGTGGGAGAATAGGTTATAGTTTTGAAGCAGTTTTTATCAGGCTACTCAGTCAGAAGAAGCCACTTCAACACAAAGTAATATGAAGAGAACTGAGGGTCATCTTAGAGAAATTGTAAAGTTTTGGAAGATCAGCTTTTGGGCAATCCAGATTCCAAAAGGGCCTTGATTTGATTGTAGTAAAGCTGTCCATCTCACAGTTAGAAAATAGAGCAGTCAGAATCCAACCAAGTTGAAGAAAATTGTTTCGTAGAAATGGTGATTAGAAAAAGATAGAACTAAACAGAAAACTAGTTTTTTTTTCTTCAGCATGAAAGAGTCAAGAAATGTAAAGAATGATTCTTGACTTTTGCTTTATAAACAAGTAGATAAAGGTGAAGGCTAGTGGAAAGTGTCCAGAAACACTTTCGAAAGCTTTGATTTGAAGCATTCTTTCTGACATTCAGATTTGTTCCTGGATGAGAAAGGTCTTGGCTTTCCCGATAGGCAAGGAAAGTCAGGAGTTCAGGGTATTGTTATTCAGATAATGTAATACCACAGATTTTTGAGTATTGTTATTCAGACAGCGTAATACCACAGATTTTTGTCAGGTTGATTTTAACCCTCAAATCAAGACACATCATTAAAAGCAGCAGTGGTGGTTTGTTTTGATGCCTCTGATTATAGTAGAATTGAAGCATGAGTTAGGGAATATTGCTTGATTAGATATGTTTTTCAAGAAGTAGGTTTCACCAGAAATCTGGAAAAGTTTTGGCTTGCTCCAGAACAGTTTACATGGCTTGGGATCAGTGGTGTTGCCTCCAAACAAGTTTGCTTGGCTTACCAGCTGACAAGGCTCTGCCTTAAGCAGAAGCATCTGCAGTCCTTTCATATCCAAGAATGGCATTTTGTCACCATTTAGAGTATTTCTGGGGAAATTCAGTTTTACAAGAGTGTTAAAGATTTAGTGAAGTTGCAAACCAAAACGTTGGCATTACGGATCAACAAGTTCTTTCAAGGCAGAAATGTAATAAGAGGTAAACCTCAACTTCCCTACAAACTTTTGAAATGGTGAACCAGCAATGAAAATCACAGAATCTCATGGTATTTAGAGCTGTTGTGCACCTACTGAACATCTGAACAAATGCTTCAGACTCTAGAATGTTCAACTGTTTATTTGAGGGTTACACTGAAATAGGATTATGAACAGTGCCCTGGAAATTACTGTGCAATCAGCTTAGTGTCGGCAGTTGGGAAACTTGTGGAAACCATCATTCATGATAAGATTTTAAGCCATTTAGAGAACCACCTTTTAATATATGACTCAGCATGGTTTTTGACGAAATCGATCATGTTTTACAAATCTGCTCGATTTTTTAAATGATATATAATCAACATGTGTGATGAAAGTAAAGCAGTTAATATCATCTATATAGATTTTCAAAAAGCATTTGATAAAGTTCCACATTAGAGGTTACTAACTAAAAACACATGGCATAGACGGGGTTGTACTGAGTGGTTAGGAAATTGGTTAATTTGCTGTAAACAAAGAATTGTGATTAATGGTCAAGCCTCAGAATGATTAAATGTAACAAGTGTACCACAAGGATCTGTTTTGGGACCAGTTTTCTTTCTCATAAATATTATGTTTTTAATTGGCTGCATTGTAAGATATCAAAATTTGTAGACGACACTAGGTAGGGAAAAAAATGCACAACAGAAATAGAGCATCTTTAGCTTTGGATGGACATAGGCACACTGATGGACTGAGCTCGTAGGCAGCAGATAAATTTTAATATCAATAAGTGCAAAGTTTAATATGTCAAGTAGTGAAAATGTGTAGGCAAATAAGAGTGTATGAATTATTTTGAACTGCAAAAGGTAAATGAGGAAAAAGACCTGAGTGTAATAATCTCTGGTGATTTAAAGCTAAGTAAATAGCACACAGCAGCAGTTAAAAGAGTGGACAAAACTCTTGGATTTATAGGTAGGGCTATTGAATTTAAGTCCAGGAATATTATTCTTACTCTACAAGTCATTCATGTGTCCCCATCTTGAATAATGTGTTCAGGGTTGCTCACCCACCATGAGGAAAGACAGACATAATGGAGAGTACAGAGAAAATGTACCAAGATGATTCTTGGACTGAGAAACAAATCCTGTGAAAGGCGACTAATTGAGCTGAATCTGTTTAGTTTAGAAAAGAGATCTGATGCAGGCATTCAAAATTATCAATGGCTTAAGTAATCCTGATCTAACAACTTAGGGATGTATTCATCTGATTTCACTGGTAGTGATGGTTACAAACTCGAGGGGAAATGTTTTACCCTAAAGGAGGCGAAATACTTTCTCTTTAACAGGGTTGCTAACATATGATTTACCAATTAGAATGGTTGAAGATAGCACCATAGATATCTTTTAAGAATAGACTTTGTAGATATTTCACTTTAGATCCATGACTGACATCACTTGTGCCTGTTTAGCCACTTGGAAAGTTTTGATATCTTTTATCTTTAATATGTACATGTGTTTATTGTTACTACACTGATTTAGGATTCTTTTATCTCCTCTTCTATCACAAACAACCTCAAAGGGACCTCATGGGCCAGATGCTGTTTAAATTCCCTTGTATTCCTTTGTGTAACAGAGGTTCTGAGTTATTGGTCTATCAGCAGGAAAGGATTGATGATTCTCTTTCTGAATGATTGATATTGGGTTGGAAAGCCCATTTTATCGTGGATAACACCATAGCTGCTCACTTACTAATGTAGAGAAGTTCATATGATTTTCTTCCACTTGTGGAGAAGATAAGTCTCACTCTTACCTTACCAGCCTTGAAGAATAGTTTATTCATCAATTATTCCTTTGTAGAGTTTGTTGCTTTGAGAAAATGTCTCGTCTAAGTCACAAACTGTGGTACAAAAAGGAAAGTGGACAGCATTACGAACTATGATGCAGAAAGGCTAGTGGAGAGCATTAACTTTCAATAGATTGTTCTCATTAGGGATGAACTCACCTGTAAATCTCTCTGCCATGAATGTTAATACGCTTTTCCTGAAGTATATTTTTCCAGTTTTTGTGAAATAGGTAAAGGTAATCAGTGACATGAATGTTGAGTGGAAGATTTAGACAAAGAATTATTTTTTTTTTCCTCAGTTGAAGATCTTAGAGAAAATCAGTCTTAGACTGGTTTCTAGGTTTTAGTGACTGTCACCATTAAGTTGGTAAAATATCCCAGGTATGAGATACCAGTGCAGAAATGCCATTTGCTAAATAAAATGTTTGGTCCCCTTTGGTCCCTTAAGAGAGTTACCAGGAGCACTTGAGAATCAAAACTTCTTGTTTTGAGTCTACACATTTGGGTTTTCTCACTAGATGTATAATAGAAATATATGGAGAATGACTTAACAAGTGATCTCATTCATAATGTTTGCCCTTCCTCTCCAGAGACAGAATTAGTCAGTTTGGAGATCTTCAGAATACTTTTGAGATAATCAGAAGAGTCATTAGTATCTGAATTAGAGAGCTCTGGATTTTTCTCTGGCCTTTTATGAGGCAAGAATAAAGCCGGGAACACTAGGAATGCATTATGTGCATATTTGACATTATTGTGTCTAGTCTTACACAGAGCAATGCTGGAAATCTATTTTCCAAGGAGTCCAGTATCATTTTTATCTTAACTTGTTTAAAAGCTTTGAATTTCTTTGATCTTTACAGTCTCTTTGTATCTTGTGGAATATGGTTTTGTGACATATGAGAACTGGTCCATTAAAATTTGGATCAGGAGGAAGAGTTAAAGGAATATATGCTATTTGTGGACACAGAAATCCAATAATATTTCAAGATCAGCTTTTTTGGGTAAAGATTAATTGTTGGGAGGATACTCTTCGGAAAGAACTCACTCAAAAGGAGTCCATCATTTCATTGCTACTGGAAGTAGCACAGCTTTGGAGCTCTAGAAACTCCTGGAAAGAGTTCCTTGGTAACACACTGACTGTTTCTTGGAAAGAGATCTTGGGGTAGTTATGAATAAAAATGAACTAGAATAAGTTTTTCTTGTGATTTCTTTCTCTGTACACCTAGACATGTTACATATTTTATAGTTTTCTTTCCATCAGTGATTTTACACATACTATATGTTTTTTTATCATTCATGTGTGCCATTTATTGTATTAATGAGGTAGCACCAGAAGCAGATGAAGAAATGGCCTCATTTGATTACATCTACTCTAGCCGTTATGTATAATGCTCCAAAACCAAAGTTCCTTATCCATCACCAGGTCCTACAGCCTTTCCACAGTTTCCCTGATTGCTTCATATGCCCTGATTCAGGCCACTGACAGCATGTTTTCTCCTGTATATCACATTGCTCCAAGTTGCTGTATGTCTTGCATCCTCCTACATGTTCAATTCCTGAACCTTTAAAAGCATCTTTCACTCCTTTCTTCCTCCACCTCCTTGGTTTCCTCCTTTTTTCTTTGTTCCCTCCACTTCTGGCATATATACCTTCTTAGTGATCCTTCACTCTCATCCCCTCCGTAAGTACAAGTCCAGACCATCTTGGCACACCCAGTTTAGCTCTGTCATACATACTCTTATTATCACACCTCTCTCATGCTCTATCATTTCTTATTCAATCAGTTTTCCTCACACCACATATTGTCCTTGAACATTTCATTTCCATCATATCCACCCCTCTTTATATTTTTGTTGAAGACCCACATTGTATGTATCGTTTATATGTTTTTTGCAAATGCATATTTTTTATACTCGGCCTGCCATTTCCTGCATTAGTAAGGTAGCATCAGGAACAGAGGAAGAAAGGCTGCATCCACTCGCTACCTATTATGTGGAATGCACCTAAAGGCCGCATCTCTTCTCATCCATTCTTTAGCTCGTATGTGTAATGCACCTAAAGGCCGCATCCATTCTCATCCATTCTTTAGCTCTTGTGTAATGCACCTGAAGGTTGCATCCACTCTCATCCATTCTCTCGCTGTTATGTGTAATGCACTTAACCCACAACTCCGTATTCACAATTAGGCCCCGTAGACCTTTTCATGGTTTACCTCAGACACTTCAAATGCCCTGGTTCAGTCTACTGACAGCATCATGTCGACCTCTGTATATCACATCATTCCAATTTACTCTGGATTTGTGGACACCTTTTCATCCTCGTACATGTTCAGGCCCCAGTTGCTCAAAATCTTTTTCACTATTTCTAAATTGGTCTCCCCATTCTTGTTGTCTCCACTTTTGACACATGTATCCTTTTGTCAACCTTTCCTCACTCATTCTCGCCATATGTCTAAACTTTTTCAGCACACCCTCTTCAGCTTTTTCAGCCACACTCTTTTATTACCACACCTCACTTTTTTTCTTTCATTACTTTGCTTGATCAAACCACCTCATACCATGTATTGACCTCATACATTTCATTTCCAACACATTCATGCTCCTCCACACAGCCTTATCTATAGTTCATGCATCGTATCCGTATGATATTGTTAGGACTACTGTACCTTCAAACATACCCATTTTTGCCTTCCCAGATGATAATCTCTTTTTTCTTACATTTTTCAGCTTCCTTACATTTTTCAGCACCCCTAGAACCTTTGCCCTTTCCCCCACCCAGTGAATCATGTCTGCTTCCATGGTTCTTTTCACTGCCATATCCACTCCCAGATATCTAAAATGCTTCACTTCCTTCAATTTTTCTCCATTCAGACTCACATCCAAACAAACCTGTCCTACAACCCTGCTAAATCTAATAACCTTGCTTTTATCCACATATTTTCCCATACTCGGTCACCAACTTCTGCAGTTTCTGTCTCAAATCTGCCACCATGCTGTATCATCAGCAAACAACAACTGACTCACTTCCCAGGCCCTCTCATCCCCCACAGACTGCATACTCGCCCTTCTTTCAAAGACTCTCACATTTACTTCCCTCACCACCTCATCTATAAACAAATTAAACAACCATGGTGACATCAGACACCCTTGCTGCAGACCAGCATTGAGACATTGCCACCAAAGTCTTTGGCAGCCTCCTGGCATATTGCAGCTGTCATAGCAGACTGTTGTAATGGCAAGTTGTAACCCAGAGGTTGAATTAGTAATGGAAATATGATACGTGATAAATATAAAGATTAAACTTTTTATTGTTTACGTCAGAGCACAAAATTCCTAATTCATATAATGCTCAAACAGAATGTGCTGATGCATCACTTGTTATGTTGAAGGCTCATCTTTCTAATATGGAAGTTAGATTGGCATATCTTTGTATGGTTCTAGAAGTGTAGACATTATAATGTATATCATTTACTGTAGAGGAGTTTCCAAGTTTCTCTGTTTATTTGCTTTGTTAAGGATTGCTTAGTATTATCATTGGAAGCTTTTTCTGGTTCAGATATTGTTTTTTTAACTGAGAGACATTTTCACCAAGATTTTTATGCATACAGTAAATGTTGAATAATAAGTAAGGGATTGCGATAGAAACAATTTAAGTGCCAACTGCATGTACCAATACTCTCAATTTTTGGAGACCATGGAGTTCCCTTTTTTTATCATGATCATATACTTTTAGTAATACAGAAAATCATGTGGAAGCCAGAACATAATCACTCAACTATACATGACATCCAACCTAGTTGATCGACAACCCTATTAGCCTAGGAAGAGGATGAAGCATTGGGTTTTGCCCTACATATAGAGTGATTTACTATTTTTTTTTCCTTGTAGTTTATCATTTGGAATCAGAAAACAGATAGTGAGTCTAAGGTACTTAATTTCTTGAGCTTTAATGGAGTGAGCAAGGGGACATTTACTGTCCCAGCAACTCTTAGCTCACTTAACATGGACAATTGTTGTCCTTTGCTTGTTGGCCAAGAGGGCCTGAATTGGGGTGCTGTGATCAGTTGGAGGACCAGCACAACAGAATTTTGATATAATCTTTTAATACCTATTTAGGTACCCCCTAGTTGTATGAAGAGGGCACTGCACATAAAGGTCATGGGGTCTTGATGTACGTCCAGAGTAAAACCTAGATAAGGGTTCAAAAGTGTGTAAATTCAGATTGCTTTTTTCTGATATGGAAGAATCTCCTAGATTCAGAAACCATTTTTTTATACTTAGAGACTTTGGATAACTAGAAGTAGTCATTGCATCTACTCCCTGCATACATTGAGTGTGTCTTCATACTGGGACATTCATCTACCTTAGCTTGATAAGATAGAGCTTGGGATAAGATGGTGGATTAGGTAGATTTTTTGTGCCTCTAATTTGCCTGCTTTGTTTATAGTAGTTGTGAATGGTTTAGCTTAGGCAGCTTGATTTCCTTGTTAGCTGAATTTGGGATCTTCTCTTGTATAGAAAGTTTGACCATTTTATTTAGTGTGGTATCAAAATGGTATTTTTTGCTTTAAATAATGAAAGTGGTTTTAGCAAATGTTTTTGTTGTAGTTTCCCTTTAAGTACGGAAAAAGTCTCTTAATTTAAAGAAAAGAAATCTGATTAGCATCCTTAAGACCTGACTTTTTATTACTGAGATTAGCATGATTAGACAAAGTTGTTAATCTTTTGTTAGTAGTGTGTTGTGTGTTTTCCTCTTAGAATATTATCTTATCATATAATCATAGCATCAGTATGCCTACACTTTAAGGGTATAGTAACAATTTTACTAAAAGGACAGATTTTCAGCCTTAAGGATGCCAAGCTCAGTCTTAGCAGTATTTTGTATTGTGAGAAAACCATTGGAGTAGCTGTATAGCAAGTCTTTTCAAGGAAATTGTGCATCTCTTTCCTTTGTTAGCCGGTAGAGTTGGGGACTGCTAGGACCTAAGTTCTGCATAATCTATTATTGCATTGCATGCATGTATTCTCTTGAGCCAGCCCATATGAATAGGAATGGAACAATTGATGATAGAAAAGTAATGTTTTTCAAATGTTGATAATTGTGGCAGTATTGATAATGATAAATGATGATTATTATTAAATATAGATATCATTTTGATTATGGTGATACTAATGAAAGGTGATGATTTTGACAACAGCAACAACAACAGATGCAGGATTTTGAGGTTGGAAAATTACTCATAGTTTCCTTGCACAGTTGCAGAACTGTTTTCACTAACAGCAAAATAAATATTGTATTGGCCTCATATATTGTAATGGCCTCAAAATATTCTTGATGTCAATATCATGTACTGCATGCAACCATAGTTTATAAAATGGCTAATTTTATATGTAGTTATGGTACAGGTTCATAATGTACGTACACACATCACACATAAAACAAAAGCATCTTTCCCTTTAGCGCATGTCAAGTAACAGATATATAACATTTAATGGAACAAGTATAACTGATCGCATAATATCATCCTCAATAATTACATTTAACTTTGGTCTTTAAGATAATATGATACCAGAACATTATTTCAGGTGATGTGGCCGGGGCCCGTAGGATTGATGATGGGAGTGTGAGTAGATACATGATATTCATAACCAGCCTTTCCTCAGGGAAAATCTGCTTCAACATAATGTTTGTAACTACTGTATGAAGTATGTAAAATTCTTATAATCCAAGATTAGATAATATGGTAGACAGTAGTTCATATAAAATTGAAATTCGTTAATTAGATATTAGGAAATTCATATACACCACAGATAAATGAACTGTGCTTACTGCTTGTCTCCTGCCTCTTGGGGCATATTGATCTTAGGAAACATGGGCTTGAATGTGTAATATTAATGCACAAAGACTGAACAAATTTTGTTGTGCAGGGTTATCAATGATTGTTACTTCCTTAATCTGTAAGCAGTGCCTTGATGCACTTGTTATTTATGTGCATGTGCATTAAAGATAAGCCAGGTTATTGAATTGCTCTTCACAGTTCAAGCAGGCATGCCTTAAACTTTATATACAATGCTTATGCAGTACTTCATTGTGCTGGTGCTCAAGCACCTTTTTTTTGTTTCTTTTTCTTTTCTTTTTTTTTTTTTAGAGTGGGTTTATATATAGCTAGTCACTCAAAGTAAAGCTGGGGCAATTGGACAATTCGTTTTCCAGTTGGAGCATCGTGGAAAATTTATCTTGTTGATTAAACTAGGCTCTCAAAGTAACTTTGAATTTTGTTTTGACTGCTTATTTTCTTTGAATCAATTCAGTGTATATTTGTATGTATTTTTACTCACAGAATTTCAGTGTTGATTCAGATTGTATAGGTCTTGGATTCAAGTACTGTACAGTTGACTATTGTCTCCAGATATTTTGTTTTTATCAACATTCCTATACCTAATTATTTAACTGTGATATCCCATATTTATTATACAGTATTAGAAAACATTTAGAGTTCTACTGATATGGCTACACATACTTATAATGAGTTGATTGTATATGATTATACATTGCTTACCAGTCATACTTATTAGCCAGTAGGATTAGGCTAACAGCTTGATTTTTAATGTACTGATCATAATATATTCAATGTTTTTATACTACCAGCTCATTCTGAACTTGTGTATATTTCTGTAATCCTTTATTGATTACATGCCTTTTCATTTTATTTAATCTTATTGGGGCTCATAATAATGTCTTGAGGAATATTAAATCTCTTGTGTTTTTACATTCTTGATTAAAACATGAATTTTGTGGCACTTAGTGCAGGTTTAGTTAGTTTCTAAGTAGCTAATGTTATGTATCTTTATTTGTAATTACCTTAGAACCTATTTCTGTGAAAGAATCCTGTTGCTACCCAGGACTTTTTTGAAAGTCTCCTGCAGCCTAAGACTGTGCTACCTCAAGTAACTGGGAAATGAAAACTATGTTGTGAGAAATTCTTTGACAAGACTGTACTTCCAATGATACAGCCTTGCCAAAGTTGACTTTTCACTCATGGTGTAACCTTGAGCAGGTGGAGTCCACTGGCACACTCGCAGGTGCACACCTCACTAATGTGGGAAATGGCAACCAAGTTTAGAAATGTGTATATGTATTTATTATTTTTTATATATGATTACCCAAGGCCCAGTTTCTATGAAAGAGTCTTGGTGTTCCTTAGGACCTTTTTCCAAAGGTTTCTGCACCGTAAAGCTGTGCTACTAATAGAAGCAGGGAGATGTAGACTCGTTTAGCATAACAAGTTCTTTGACAAGACTGTACTTTCAGTGATAACAGCCTTACCAAAGGTGACATTTCACTCATGGTGTAACCTTGTGCATTTTGATTCCAGTAACACATACACACACACAAACATATATATATATATATATATATATATATATATATATATATATTAGTGCGTCTATTTGCTTTGGTGTGTGACTGTGTGTTTGTCTATATCTATGTATGTAGTTTCGTAGTCACAGGTGCAGACGCGCGTGAGCAAATGGATGGGGATATGTATATACGAGGGTGTGTTGGTATATATGAGTCTATGTGTATATGTGTATAGAAATTACTATGCATACGTGCGTGTATATATTCTTGATTTTTGTACATTTGTGAGAGTTGATGTGGAGAGGGTAACAAGATCAGTTGGCTACAAGGTGGTGCTCTGTTAGCGCTAAGTTCAAGGTACAATTATAAGGTTTTAGTTTGCACGAAGAAATTTGTCATATGATGAGTAACGTGTCTGGGTAGGGATGTGAGACACACACTATGTCTTAGAGTGGGGGGAAATTCAGCCTTGTAGAAATGGGTCTAAAGGAATCTTACATGAAATGACATAACACCTTATTGTAAGTAGTAACATACCTGAAGCTTTAAGACTGTTTTTACTTTTTTCATCATAGAATTTTGTGTGCTGTATACAGTTACTGTAGGCATATGTAGTGAGCCAAATTCGTAATATATGATTTTATAATCATCTGGTCACTGGGTGTGACTAAGACTTTCTGACCTTTGTCATCAGTTCGCGTGGCGTGCAAGATATATAAGCCTCTGCATAGCGACCAAATAACATCTTACGTTCAAACAAGGCAAAAAATATCTACACTGAAGTGACGGTGATTTACCTTCCTTACATAGTGTAGATTCCTTGAAAAAAGGATAACTCGTTGCTGGAGGTTAGCGACCTCAGAAAATATAGAAGTAACTAGAGAGACATTCATCATGCAGATTTTGAGCATTCCTGAGACGATGTGCCACGCCCACGCAGGGCCACGTAAGCAAGTGCAGGGCGGACGCCAGGGATGGGAGAGAAGTACAGGACACATGTCTTATGTACTGTCTCCCAGAACTAGCCTCTATTCTAGCCTCACCGTCCTACGAGAGAGAGAGTGAGTTTAGTGCCTAACATTGAGTAATTCACTTTCACCTAAGATACCTAATGCATCGGCGAAACATTATGTACATTGATCGATGGATTATGGAGTCATTTGTTTTCGCTCATCTTCCTGATGTTGTGACGAGTAACCAGTAATGTGTTGGCGGACTGGACAAATCATAAACCACTCTATAAAACGCTACTGTAATGACCGAACTGACGATGTAAACGAGCGTTAACTATGCATGAGGGAAATTCATCTGAGGTCTGAGATGACGAAACGAAAAAAGGATCTAGAGGAGTATGCAATGTGTCTTTATATTTACATAAAGCAGACCTAACCTGTTTGTTTTCCTGTGGTACACGATTCATTCACGTATAAAGTTATTTACTGACACGAGAATCTCTGCGTATCATTTACCTGAAAAACTAGGTAGCGAATGGCGTGATACGTTATCGATCTGGCTGGGGGAACTTAGCAACTGGACATTGTGAATGAAGTAGTAAACAGAGACCCTCGCAGGGTGTTGGTCAGGGTGGTTGTTGCCATAGTGTGGTAGGGGTTGTCAGCATTGTGAAAGTTTAAAGAACAATTCTTTGAATGTCAAGCACGTAAGTGATCACTTGTCTGATTGCACTGGTCAAAATCTAGTAACAAAGATTAGAAATATTTCCATCACATAACCCTTAAGAAGAATAAAGTTTGTATACGTAGATTTTCAAAGCTTAGAGGTGTAGGGAAAAAAACAGTTATCAAAACGCCCCATCCTTCTGTTGCAAACCAAATGCTCTTACGCGCTGATAACTCAACACTGCATTTCTCCATATCCTTCAATTCTGCTCCTTCTTTCACTCGACCGGCATCTCATCTTGACACAACTTTTTCACGAAATTCAGACTAGGACAGCACATCTCAGTGGAGTAGACGAAATCTGTTTAAGTTTAGTGCCTCCATGACTCAGTTTCTGCCCAGCTCTTAGTCTATTCATCCAGTTAAACATGTTCAGGATGGATAGAAAAAGTAGTTACGTACATGATATATGAACACATTAAACTGTGTCCACACATCAACCTCTTCCTGCGTGACTCACTTTAAACAGAACCCTTTGGATGGTCGCAGCAGACAGCACCATCACTGCCCGTGGCTCCAGCGAGCGTGGATGAGGCGTACGTTACATGGTGTACAATTAACTAAAGGCAACGTTTCCGGGCTTAATAATTCACCCGCTGCTGAGCTTGACGCTTGTCCGGACCTCAGCACGATGCCCGACATGCCACGTAGACACCCACACGTATAAACAAGATATATGAGTATAGGCAAACACTCCCTGACCTACATGTTTACCAACAGGCCGGAACGCTGACCTGGGTACCATCCATCCTCACGAACTCCACACATGCAGGCGAGGTCTTTTTATTCATTTAATCAGCCTACATTTTCCTCCATTGTGTAGTTATGTGTCACTCACTCCCAGTCAGTGCCCTGAGAGTAGCGTACGGCGTTCCATCTAGATATTGACCTTCGCACGTATGGTTAGGGTGGTAAGATGATACTGGAGGAGTTTGCTCTACGAACCCAAATGTAAGTCCAGAAAGCCACGCCCGAGGCAACTCGAACCATCACAACGTCGCATGACTCCCTTATATAAGTCCGTATACCCAGGTGTGGCCACGGTCTGTCATTTCTTATTATCTAAGCCTTGCTATTGATCCTGCCTGCTTTCCTGCATGTCGTTGCGTGCGAGTCTATAACAGAGCGTTGGCGCTGGTGTATACAGGCATATACACACATGGTGTACGTATAATGTGGTGATAATCATGTGATCTGTGTCCCTAAATCATGTTTTCTGAATATGCATCGTCGGAGTGTAGAGAACTGTGCATTATTTTTACGACCTAACTGGACATCGCCACACACCTTCCTCAATGTATTGTGTTGGGGATGATAGCATTCGAAGGCACAATGATCATTTTGCCAGAAATCGTAACTTAGATATATACAACTAAGAAGAAAAAAACAGAAACGATTTTACTTCACTGCGCATGATGAATTCCTCGCTGTTAGTATAATATAGAAAAGAACACCATCCTTGTTACTCGTTAAGAATTCTCTATTACGAATAACTGTTCAAACAACAAATAATCAGCCAGTTTTCTGGTAAAGTTAAGAGCCTTGGTACTCGTGGTCGATTTTCAGCTTACGGTGATACTGTGTAGAGTAAGCTCCTGCTCTAGGATCAGTACTCTGACGTAACCAACGTCAGGTTAAACTCATGGTTAGAGTGGCAGTGCTACATGATTAACTACCATCCACACAACCACCACATACGTAGAAAACATACCAGTCTTCCCCCTCACCCGACGCTGCTTTATTTCGTCAAAATAAGAACCATCACAAAATATGGAAATTGCACTGCATCTATTGATTACGATTTCTGAGAATATGAAAACTACTTTAAGGTGAAAGAAAAACCCGCATGCATTTGTCAGTTCTCAGACGTTTCCTTATAATGGAATACACAATTACTGCAAAAATAAATATTCAAGTAGCTGTCTGATGAGGAGAGAATGATATGGATACATTTCATCATTTGTCCATCACACTGGGGGACTGTGAAGGCTGTGGCCTGTGTAGGGGCAACAGTGGCGTGGGTTTTGTGATGGGCGCGGTTATTTCAGTGCCCATAACTCCTTTGTTCACGGCAATTTACGTTCAAGGCCATTTTATGCGACCCCCCTAGCTGGTCAAGGCCTGA